>JASDQU010739557.1:136360-185244 GCA_032191745.1 Picea mariana | reverse complement strand
CATTAACTGAAGCTTTAATAAGTGCTAATGCTTTGGCATTTTTAACTTCCCATTTTGCTAATGTTGCTGCATCTGTCGGCTTAGTGGGCTTAGTATCTTCATTACAGATATCACGCCAAAGTTCATTGTAAATGAGAGTGCTTTCAATGAGTCGTTTCCATGTTTTGTAAGATTTGTGCCTTCAAGTTTATCTGAGTCGGAGAATAAATTAATTAATTTCGACATTGTAGTTTAGTGAATGTACGCACCAGAAATAATCACGCCAAGAAATATGAAGATGAAAAACACACCAAACACATCACACCAAAGACGATCTATCGGGGCTTGGCCTTGACCCTCGTATAGTCGTTTGAAAAAAGGAAAAAATGACTGAGCTTTGTACTTGGCTCTAGTCAAACTCCAAGGAAACTTCAAAATTTTACACTTTTACAAAATATCTGGCAATCTTGCCCCCCCTCAAAGTAAACAGTCTTTGAGTTACAAAAAAAATTCACTTGATAAAATAAAATAATTCACTTATGTCCTTTGAAAAGAACACTTTCAACTATCCTGTCAAAAATCTGCCACGCACATCAAGATAATGGCAATTATAATTGACAAAGAGACTCCTTCTGCTGAAGCTGGTAGTGGCTGATCTGAATGTATTTGCACAATATAAAAATGGCTGATAGAAATGACCGATCTGTATCTCTTATTATTTGTTGAAACAAACACCAAAAAAAAAATTTGCACCAGTAATTCAATTCATACCACAATAACCCTCTCATTCCGGCGTAGATATTTTACAGTTTGCGCGCTATCAATGAACAATGGGCATCGAGGTAAAGTTTCCTCCCAGCTTCACATGGATCTGCACCAGCATTACATGGATCTTGCTGTTTGTAAATGCTAGAAGATTCCACGCGTACACTCCAACAATTAATTTTTCAAATATGTTAACTACACATCAAACATCAGATTACACAGATCGTTACACGGATCACATCGGGTTACACAGATTTTTACATGGATCTTGCACAACAAATTAAAAACAACGAATCTGGCACTATCTCCAGCTACAACGACCTGTTTCTTGTTCAATATTCCCGACGCCGATCGCCAAATACCATGGCGTTCAAGGATGGCACGCTTGAATGGGACCTTTCTGCTTTACTTCTCCCTCTTGGCTGAGCCGAGCATAGATACCCATCGACTATTCCTTGATTGGTTTGTTTATGCAAAGAATTTAACAGGATACAATCATGGTAATCGATGACAAGGATGAGCTAGTGATTCACGCATATAAAAGGGGTCTCGTTTACAGAAGGAAGAAATGCTCACACCCAACAGACTTGAACCAATGTTTAATTTACACATTCAACAAATAAACACGTCCAGCAAATTAAAAAACTTCAACCAATGTTTAATTTACCTCGACCACCGGATTAACAATAAAACAATGAATAATCTCCTTATCTGCAGCAAACACGGAACACGGATCTCCAGATTGTAAATTGTTGTTTGTAAATCACTGAACTGTGCATTGGTTCTGAACGAGATTCACGACCTTGGTTCAAATCTCTGGGAGTGTGGGCGAAATAACCATATGGGCGAAATTTATTGTTTACAAAATAACGCAGAGATATTATTCGCGCGCAAATAATTTATTTACCAGTGCGTGCATTCTTTGGTTTCTCTGGTAGTCTATCTGCTTGCATTTCGTGAAAATGATGGACAGGATTACAGAGGAGCAGATTTCCGAGTTCAAGGAGGCTTTCAGCTTGTTTGACAAGAATGGAGACGGATGTATCACTACAAAGGAGCTAGGGATAGTAATGCGTTCTTTTAAAACAATAAATTACTATGCCAGAAACAATTTTTCTGAGTCTAATGACTGAAAACTGAAAGAAAAAACAATTTCTTTTCCTCTTTTTTTTTAAAAAAATTTGAACAATAACTGACCGATTTACTGACAGAGTATGAGCCGAATTCCTTGGTCTGCAATGCAGAGATCTCTTTTGCAGATCAGCAAATCTCTTCTTCAGTTCAACAGCATTACTGGAGCTCTAATACCACAATAATGGCCGAAGTGTCCTCAGACACACAATTTTATTAATAGGAAAAGAAATTACATAAGAAACATTGCAAGAGTTTACATCCCAACAACTCAATACTCTTGCAATGAGCTATATATAAGCTAAAAGTCCTAACAAACTCAAGATATGGATCACTTATTAAATAAACAAGTGTCCATTTACAATAAATGCTATCTTAACAATCTAAAACAAATCTCCTAATTTAGAGCCTAAGATACGACACCTCTCTTAGAGTCATATCTTTTACAACAATAATGTATCTCTAAAAGTCTACATTTATTTATCAAATATTCTAGATTATTAATTTAATATTCTAAATTAATAATCTTTTTATTCTAACTTTATAAACTATGATAATTGTATTTTGGATTATCTAACATGTCTCCAATAGGTTGGTGCCTAGACAATATCTTCCTAAGTTGGTGCTCAACTAAGGATATTGGTGTCTCTAGTAGGTTGGTTTCCTACAATCTTTTTAATAGTATATTGGTGCCTACAAACATTTATAAAGATAAGTTTTTGTGCTTTTCTCCCCCAATGGTTTCCAAGTTAAACTCTGTGTACCGTGATTTGAGTTTACATGCATTTTTTGTTTTAAAGTTAATGAATGATTGATGAATTCTCAATTAAAGTAAAATTATCTTATACTCATTCACCCCCCCCTCAATATAATCATAAGTTCAACATCTCGGTCATTGATCCTTACTGTCTAAACGATCTAGGTTGTTGATTCTCCAATTCTTCAGTCACCATCAAAATGGAAAAATTGACCTCCCAGGACAAATTTAACTTTTCAACTTGGAGATAGATCTCATTAATAATCTCTTCAACCATTATGAGAGCAAATTCTACCCGAATTTGCTCGGTAATTTGAGAATTTCACTTTGGTTCCACATTTTTCTTGGAATCCATCATAGATGAAAACTCTACAATAGTGAATTTACCAAATTCACACTAGTCTTTGGCCCATACTAGTTCTATGTTGAACCAAAAGCTTTGATACCACTCTTTAGTGATCCCCCACTACTAAACCCAACAATTGAAAAATTTCTAATACCACTTAAAATTAATGCAATGCAACATGCTAGAACACTCATGAGTCTAACAACATTACAAAGACATGAATGCAATCCCATTAAACAATCACACAACAACATGTACATTTCTTAAAACTCAAAGTAAATACACAACAAATAAATTCCACAATGAAATGCAATGTGTTGAGGATTTAAGATGAATTTAGCAACATTATGAATGCAATCCAACATACATACATGCACAACCGCATATAATTCATTCAAGAACAAAGTATACACATAGCGAATTAAACCCATTATAAAAGTAATGAGACACAGATAAAACACTTATCTTTTTTATCCAAATGTACAATCGACTGAAGGGGACGAACATTCCACCCAACCATAGATTTGTTGCTCCAAATCTCAACAACATATCACCCCCGAGCCAGGGCTACAAATCCATAAGAAAATGATGTCTCTCTTTTTTCCACTCACAGTCTAATACGACCCACATCAAGTTTATTTTCCTACAACTATTTGAATCCACCAACTCTCTTCCCCTCAACCTGCACAATCCAATGAATGAGATCCCCCTTCACTACTCATAGTTCCTCAATCCTTCCCACTTCCCTCTAGGGCTCCAACACAGGTTGGCTAGGAATATCTCTTGTTGTAGACTCCAAGGATTTCAACTGCAAAAAGAAAAAAATCACAACAAAAGGATTACTATTGTAGGGTAATTATCTCACACATAATCTCAATTTATAGGTCTAACACCATGCTTATTCATGAATGTACAACTCTAACAAGCTGGCACACATGCCCACTATGGTTTCCTTCAAAATCCCATAGTCTGCTCTCTCTAGTTGTTCCCAAAAACTGGTTGTAAAAATGATCGAGATTGGATCATTATATTATTTTTCATCTATCTCAATGCTTTCAAAGTGGGAAAAAAATGGAGGAATCAACTTGCAGGGTCATTTTAGTGGCAGGTCCCAGTTTGGAAAATTGGAGTTCAGAACCTTTTTAATCTATTTTAAGGCATTGAATGGTGTTTTATGGGGTTATAGTGTCTGGAACTTGTTCCTATCCCCTTGATGGTGTTCTACACTTTGATACCTTTCCAACGGTGCATAACGTGCGTCAATTGGAGTTTGTATGCAAAAGTTATGCCTCCCACAAGTTGACCTATCATGTTGACCACCATGGTATGAGAGGATGCCACGTCGTCCCCCATTACTCATGCATATGGGGCTAGCCACATGAGTAATTTAAAGAAGATTCTAGAAGGTTCAAAACCCCACCACAATTGAGGGTTGAGGAAGTAAAAAACCTACCCCTAGATGGAAATCGAACGATGTTAAATACCATGCCACTAGGAGGAGAAGGGGTTCCATTCTATGTTATTGTATTTTGTTCCATAGAAGAGAAAAACAACTGGGAGTGGAAACTTATAGAGAATAATATAAGGGGTTAATGTTTTGTATCGATGTAATAGACCACAAGTCTCTGGTAACTCCATAGAGTTTGCCTTCTCCTTTACACTTGCATTATTTCCATACAAGAGAAAAGAGAGCAAAGCAACCTCACCTTCTAGCAAGGTTTTCTCCCATAAGGATTTCCCAGAGTGAATATTTGTGTTATCTCGTGGATGGTGTATGATTGTATTTTATTGTTCTCTATCTTGCACATTTTTTCTATTTCATGCATAATCAAAAAATCAATAACTAAATATTTTGGAATCTAAAGGAATTTAACGTTCATCGTGTAGATTTAAGTTTTATTTATCAAATGTGTTGTGATGAACTATTCTAGCGGAATATCCATGACATTTTAAAGATCATATTGGTATGAGAGCCAATTTTTTCTTTTGGGTATTTGGAAAATTGTAGGATCCCAGAATCAACTTAAAGAGAAGTTGTAGAAACCTTAGCCATGACGGACGAGCCTGTTCATAATAACCCAAGAGATCTAACCGAAGAGAGATTTGAGAGGTTGGAAGAAAAAGTCACCAAAATTAATTGAAATATGAACCTCCTCATGGTGGCTCTATTAAGCAATCTTGGACGATTCGAAGATGACAGAGTCTCTAACTAAGAGATCCGATTTGAGGGGAAATCAAGAGATTAAGAAGACTTAGGAAATGATTCACATAAATAATTCGATAAAGAGAAACTGAATTCGAGTGTAATGAACCCTTCACAGTACCTATTCAATATGGAAGCGAAAGTGGACATAAATCCATACCAAGGTGAGATCGATGCATTAAAACTGAATCATTGGTTGCACTAACTAAAAGTTTATTTAAGCGTTCACCATATAGATGAAGAGAAAAATATTTCATTTGCTAGATTGAAGTTAGAGGTCCATGCTTTAACCTAGTGGGAAAGCCATACATAAACACTTAGGCTGGATGGTGATCTGCTAGTTACTAGGTGGGAGGACTTAAAAATCCTCATCAAGTCCCAATTCATTCCTATTGGGTATGTAGAGGACCAATGGATATGGTGGCACTACTTCAGGCAAAGGCAATGGCAGAGTATACATGAGTTGATATGGATTTATGAGTGGAAGAAAATGAATAACAAAATGAATACAATAACACAGATATAGAAAGAACAACAATAAATATCCAGTGAATAATAAATTCTATTGAATCAAGGAAATAGGTTGAAACTGTAAAACTACATAACTGAAACAACTTTCTCGAATGGTGGTAGCTATCTATGAGAAGAGATGTGGCTGCTATGTGCATCCATCTGAGAAGAATGATTACAATGAGGAACAAGATTCCTTTTTAACATTACTCATCAATTCCAAAACCCTAGAAATCCAAAAACCTAACCCTAGGAGATAAAACGCCAAAAGTTATGTGGGCGTCGATGGGTAAGTTGGTACCTCAACTTCCCGGGGTCATAACTTTTGCATACGACCTCCGTTTTAGGCATGCGATAGCCCGTTGGAAAGGTATTTTTGACAAATACAAACTGTACCATCAAAATTAGACTCTGTCTACAATTTGATCATGTCAAGCCAAAAAAATACTGTTTAGGGCCCCAAAATGACCCTGGAAGTACAAAAAGATGTAATGACATGAAAAATTCCAAAATAAGCCAATAGGAATAGGTGGGTGGCCACCAATATCCACCTGGATGTTGTGTAGGGATTTAGGACAGCCTTGAAAGTGTAGAACCCACAATTACAAGGAAATATTCTCATTACAGAGAAACGTGCTGAACTAAAAACTGTCAAGATGAGCCAATTGGAATAGGTGGGTGGCCACAAATATCCACCAGGATTAGGAGTACACCACTAAGTTCAGAAAGATGACCATCATGCTGGGTATCTCTCCTAAGAACCCATATCTACTCCTCAATTATCTAGGGGGTTTACAGAGTCATCTACAAAATCAAGTGATGTTATTCAAGCCAAGGACAATGGATGAGGCATGTGTACAAGCATAGTATTTGGAAAACATAAGCCAAAAGAAGTGGCAACCAAGTGGTTCTAAGTAGAAAGAGAACTAAGGATATTCCAAGGAGGGGAAGAAGAAGTGGAAAGTGGGTAAGGATAAGAAGACAATAACCACTACAAATTAGTGCAAAGATCCCAATAACCATTGCAATCATTGCAACATTCATGACCACACTAAGGAAAAATGTTGGAAACTACATCCAAAGCTGATCCTGAAGAACCTCAAGGACGGAAATAAAAAGAACCTTCTAGCCACATATTCAAGCAATCATGTTGAAAGTAGATTGGATGTGGACGAAAATATTGTTTTCACATCTGTGCAGAAGGAGGTGAATCTAAGTAGCCTTCATCAATAGGAAGAGAAGGAGATGACCAAGCTCTTCCACATCAAGATTCAGTTCAAGAAGACCAAGATAGATGCTCTATTCGACTTTGGTTCACATGCTAATCTCATAGCAGGGAATATGGTCAACAAGCTTGTATTGGAGGTTCATGATCATCATAGCCCCTATCCATTGGGTTGGGTAAATAAGGATGGAGGGATAAAGGTAATGAAATAGTGTAATATTAAATTTGTTATAAGTGTTGATTTTATTGATGAATTGGAATTGGATGTGGTATCCCTTGATGTATGTGGAGTAGTGTTTGGAATCCCTTACAAGTATATGAGGGATGAAATATTCATGCAAAGATCCAACCAATATCGATTGATCAAGGATGGGAATTCCTACATCATCAATGCACATAAAGGCAAGTCAAATATCTAACTGGTAAGTGTCAACCAAGCCAAGAAGTCGATTAGTTCTAGTAAGAAATATGTTTTGATTTTCTTAAGAGAAAATCAATACGGTGATGAGTCAATGAGAGTGAAGGCATCCCTAGAGGGGTGTACTAAAGAGAATAAACACCAGTTGGAGGATTTGGTACATGCATACAAAGGAGTGTTCCAAAAGACTAAAGGGATACCACCTAAGAGGGAAGTGGAGCATGAAATCCAATTATTTCGAAAATCCCCCTTGATGAATATTGCATTATATAGATAATCCATTCTAGAAGCAAATGAAGTGAAGAAGCAATTGCAACAGTTGTTGGACCATGGTGTGATTTGACCAAGTACCTCACCTTGTGGGTTACACATAATAATTGTTCCCAAGAAGGATGGGACTTGGAGAATGCGTATCGATTATAGAGCATTGAACAAGATTACACTGAAGAATCGATACCCTTTGCCTATCTGTTGGACCAACTACAACATGCCAAGTTTTTCACTAAGATGGATTTGAAATCAGGATATCACCAGGTACGAGTCAAAGAAGAAGATACCTTGAAGATTGTCTTCAAGATAAGGATATGTTTGTATCAGTGATTGGTTATGCCATTCGGTTAATGCAACACACCAACTACATTTATGAGACTAATGAATGATGTTTTACGCCCTTATCTAGAGTAATTTTTATTGTCTATTTGGATGATTGATTGGATTATAGTGATACCTGGGAGGAGAACATCTCACATATTGTGAAGGTGTTAGAAACCCTGAAGAAGCACCAACTGCTGACCAATATCAAGAAATGTGAGTTTTCTCAACAATATTTGGTGTATTTGGGGTATGTGATCGGTGGAGGGGAGTTCAAGATAGATCCCACAAAGATGGAGACCAACATGAAATGCCTAGTTCCTACAAATTTCATTGAAGTTAGGATTTTTGTTGGGGCAACACAATACTTATGGAATTTTATAGCTTCATTTTTTGTGGTAGCTGCACCACTCCACACCATAACAACCAGTGGTAAGAGTTTCCATTGGGGGGAGAATCAATAGAAGGCCTTTGATGATATGAAAAAAATATTAGTCAAGAACTAGTTCTCACACTACCAAACTTGCAGAATCCCTTCGAAGTGGAGACACATGCAAGTGGGTATGCCATGGGAGTAGTACTGATGCAAGGAGGAAGGCCCGTATGCTATCATTATGAAGTATTTAATGGGGCAGTTCTCAACTACCCTACCTAGGAAAATGAGCTCTATGCCTTGGTACAAACTGTCAAAAAGTGGAAGCACTATCTAATGGCCAAGGAGACCATCATCCACACATATCACCAACAACTACAATATTTGTAGGCCCAAAGTAAGCTACAAAAAACCATACATTACAAGTGGATGGGTTTTTTACAATAATTTCATTTGGTCATAAAGTATAATAAGGGTATAAAAAATAAGTTGGCAGGCATGCTTTAATGACCACCCACATCTAAGATTACAACTTTGGAAACTTTGATGCACATGGATCATTTTACCCATGATGCATATAGATATGCATAAAGAAAATATGAGGACTTCAAGGAGGTGTTTCAACACCTACATGGCCAAATTCATATAGAAGAAGGTGATGGAAAGGTTGACTATCATTTCCAGAATGGTTTACTCTAAAAGTG
This sequence comes from Picea mariana, assembly GCA_032191745.1. Lineage (NCBI taxonomy): Eukaryota > Viridiplantae > Streptophyta > Pinopsida > Pinales > Pinaceae > Picea > Picea mariana. The sequence continues at coordinate 176,242 of JASDQU010739557.1, read as the reverse complement.
TGACAAGCTCTATGTTCCTAAAGGTGAATGATTGCAACTTATAAGAGAGGATTATACCTCCAAGGTTGAAGGACATTTTGGTGTTGGGAAGACAATTTCCAACTTATAGAGGTATGTATACTGGCCCAAAATACAAGAGGATGTAACACGATGTATTAGAGGATGTATACTTTGTTGTAACAACAAGCCCAATAACATGAAGCAAGGTCTATACCATTCCTTACCTATACCCAGTCAACATTGGGAAAGTATTTCCATGGATTTGGTGGGAGATTTACGAACAACCAGGAAGGGACATGACTATTTATTTGTGGTAGTTTACAGTTTCAAAAAAATGTGCATTCTCATGCCTTCTAAAAATACCATCAACAAACAAGAAGCAACAAACAATTTCTTTGAACAGGTTTGGGTGCACTTTGGGATACCAAGGAACATAATCTCAGACATGGATACCATATTTATCAATGCAATTTTGGACTACATTGTGGGAGAAGATGGACACTAAGTTGAATAGGTCTACAACATTCCATCCATAGACAAATGGGAAAACAAAAGTAGTCAATATGACTTTGCTTCATATTTTGAGGGGTTACAATCAGAAGCATTCGAAGAACTGGGATGAAAATATGATCTATATACAACAATCTTATAACAGATGAACACACACTTCTACTAGTAAGTCACCTTTTGAAACTTACTTTGGATATTTACCACCTTCACCCTTAGATGTTATATATGGAAAACAAGGAAGAGTGAAGGATGACCTCATAGGAAATGCATTAAAAGAAAAAAAAATTGTTGAGAAGATTAGGAAGATCCATTTGCAAGTACACGAGACGTTGAAGAAGTCACAGGAAAAGTAAAAGGCTAGACATGACCAACATAGGATAGAGACAATATTTAGAGTGGGAGACAGAGTATGGTTACATCTGAATAATGAAAGGCTACGGGGCCCTGGTAAAAATATCAAGTCTCTACAATATGGTCCTTTTGAGGTATTGGAAAAGGTAGGATATAACGCCTACAAACTCAGTCTACCCCCATACATGCACATTTACTTAGTAGTGAATGTGGAGATTCTCAAATTCTATGAGCCTTCCATGTTGGGTCATGAGGATGAGCAAGTCCTACCTTTCATAGAGGAATTAGCACCAGATGCTCAAGAAGAGTTAGTAGAGGACACAGTTTTGCATAAGTAGTCTAGAAATACAAGATAGGGGCAACATGACCTTTGGTAGATTGGGTTGAAAGGACAACTTCCAGGAAAAGAAAAATGGTACTCCAAGGAGAAGGTAGAGGAAAAATTTCCTCACCTCATTTAATAAAGGTTTTGGAGACCAAAAGCCTCCCTAAATGGGGAGGTATGATCCAGATTGGATCATTATATTAATTTTTCATCTATCTCTATGCTTTCATATTGGAAAAACAATGGAGGAATCAACTTGTAGGGTCATTTTAGTGGCAGGTCCCAGTTTGGAAAATTGGGGTCTGAAACCTTCCAAAGCCATTTTGAGGTATTAAATGGTGGTTTTGAGGTTCTAGTGTCTAGAACTTGTTCCCTCCCCCTTGATGGTGTTCTATACTCCGAGACCTTTCCAAAGGTGCAGACAGTGCATCAATCAAAGTTCGTATGCAAAAGTTATGCCTCCTGCAAGTTGACCTATCATGTTGACCACCATGGTACGAGAGGATGCCACATCAACCCCCATTACTCATGCATATGGGGCTACCCATGCGAGTAATTTAAAGAATATTCTAGAAGGTTCAAAACCCTACCACAATTGAGGGTTGAGGAAGTAAAAAACCTACTCCTAGATTGTTATTGAATGATGTTAAATACTAGGCCACTAGGAGGAGAAGGGGTTACATTTTATGTTATTGTATGTTGTTCCATAACAGAGTAGAACAATTGGGAGTGGGAAATTAGAGAGCATAACATAGGGGGTTAATATTTTGTAGCAACCTAACAGGCCATGGGTCTCAATTAAATCCATAGAGAGTGCCTTATTCTTTGTACTTGCATTATTTCCATACCAAAGAAAAGAGAGCAAAGCAACCTCACCTTTTAGTTGGGTTTTCTCCCGTAAGGGTTTCCTAGAGAAAATATTTGTGTTATCTTGTGAATGGTGTGTGATTGTATTTTACTATTCTTTATCTTCTGCATTTTATCTATTTCATGCATAAGCAAAAAATCAGTAACTAAATCTTCTGGAATCTAAAGGAATTTAATCTTCACAGTGTAGATTTCAATTTTATTTATCATATCTGTTGTAATGAATTGTTCCAGTGGAATATCCATGACAATTTACAGATAAAAAATCTTCTCTCTTTTTTCAAATGGATTTCCTTCTCTTCCCATGTTTGTTGACTCTCACATTCTCCAATGTTGATTGTACTCACCCCCCATGCTCTCATAACTATGGGATGTGACTTTTCAAACCAACTCTCTTACATGTGTTTAATGATTGTCTTTGGGAACACTCAAATAGAAAAATAGAAGGTTCATACACCAATAATAATTTTAGGAAGTGGGTATGAATTAATAGGCATGGGTAATTCTCCCTTGGACCCCCTCTTAGAACCTCCCCTTCTCTTGTGGAAACTTAGCCCCCATTACTTTGTCCATGTCAGTCTATAGTTGATGATACATTTATTTTATTATTATTGATATACAATGTTTACATAGTACATCATCGAGCCCACGATCATATATTGTATTTACATTATACATTGCTAAACTAGGGATTAAAAATGGGGATGTTACATAAACTAACCAAGCTTTATGTCTCTCAACACTCCCATCTAATGCATACTTAGTTTTATACACACATTTACATTTGACTAATTTTATTCCTTTTGGAAGATTTACAAGAGCCCATGTATCATTCAATATTAAGGAACAATATTCTTCATTCATTGTTGCATTTCGATATGGATGGCTAGAAGCTTATGCAAATGCTTGTGGATCATGAATCTCTAAAACTTGAGGTAAAAGAGAGAAGGCATGTTGGAACTGTGAGCATGTACAATGCTAAGATGAAGGACCATCAATAAGATCACCAATAACTTCTTGTGTTGTATGGACCCATATAGGAATTTGTGGTGTTGGTGCAAGTTCGTGTTCAATGCAATCAATTGGAGGAGGGTGAGTAGACAAAGGTGGATTTTTATTTTCACTGTTATCATCTAAAGAAGAAACTAGAATAGGAGCACTAGTAGGAAAATTGGGAATAGAAGATGGCACAAATGTCAAATTAGGCATGCAAACTAGGAAACCTTAATCAAATTTGACATCTCTCCTAATAATAATTACATTTGAATGAGATTGAATAAGTCTATAACCTTTTACATCTTTGGAATATTCAACAAAAATGGACTTCTCACTCTTCAGTTGTGATGTTTTTTTTTCTCATAAGAAATGTGAACCCATGCTTCACTACCAAACACACGAAAGTGACTTACATATGGATTAATGTTACTTGATGCTTATTCCATTTTTATATGTTTTAAAGCCTTTGTATGAGTGTGATTAACTATTTATTTTTCACAATTAATGGCTTCTACCCAAAAATGAGGACTTAATATCTTAGATTGGACCATATGATTTGCCATTTCTTTTAGTGTGGAATTATTTCTCTCAACAACACCATTTAGTTGTGGTATGGAATAGAATGTTGCATCTGATTGCCCTATGAAGTGCAATAAAATGTAAATTCATTGTTAATGTATTCACCCCCATTATCTATTCTTAAAATTTTATGAAGTTGATGTCCAACTTGTTTTCTTGTAGGATAAACACATGTTAAAATTTCCACTCTTAAGTTTTAATAAATAAACATGTGTATGGAGAAGTCATCAATGAAAGTTAAGAAGTATTTGAAGCTAGAGAAGGAAATAGAAGGAATTAGACCACACAAATCACTATGAACAAGTTTTAAAGGGGGTGAGTTGTGCTCAGATGTAGATTTGTCAAAATTGTACCTGTGATGTTTGTTAAAAACACAATTAGAACAAACACCATATCCCCAGGAAACAATAGGAAGACTAGTCACCATATTCTATTTATATATTTTTTGAAATGAGTGATATTTTAAATGCCCAGACCACTCATTCCAAGTTTGCTCATGTCATCACTATGAGCAATAAAAATCAAGGGAAGAGATGATGACCTAAAGTTTTCAAATCTATACAACCTGGTAATATCATAAAAAAATCTAGTTGCAAAGACATGCTTAGGATCTTTCAAATCCTTGATTACAACTTGGTGAAGTGATTACAACTTTATTAACTTCCCTCAAATGAGTGATTTGAGACATTGATAAAAAGTTGTAGGAGAGAGTGGAACACATAATACAACATTAAAATGACCACCATCTATTTGAATTTCTCCAGACCCTATAACGCTATGATGTCTATCATCAACAACAAATATTTTTTTAGTGTTACATTCATTAAGAGTAAAAAATATGGATTTATCCTTAGCAATATAATAATATGCTCCATAATCAATATTAAGCCATTTTATCGCATGATTTGTACTTGTGCCAAATCCCCACATAAGTCTTCAAATCCATGTAACTAAAGGATAACCCACCACTGTCACCTTAGTAGGAAATCCCCACATTTTAGATATGGATGAGATCCAGACCAAGGGAGGCGTCCTCGATAAACTCAAGGGATCAGATAGGAAATATTTAGCCAAGTTTGGAGGTCCCTCTCACCGGTTACCTATGTCAAAAGGTTTATGTCTGTGAAATTGAGGCAAAGGAAGAAATTTGGGTACATACCTGGAATGAGAACAATTGCATCATATATGTAGTGATTTCCAAGTACCAATATGATAATATCACCTCAATAGACAATAGATAACATAAATATATGGTGACTTATGTAAACCCAAAGCAGGAGAAAACCACATAATGATTTTTCTTATATGTCTTTAATAATTACATTCATTGGAAGCACCAACTTCCTTTGTTTTCCAGCCGCAACTGGAAGGAGGCTCCAACCCCCTAGTTTCTCAAGATACAACCTGAGGGAAGCTCCAAATCCCCAATTCTCTAGCTACAACTAGAAGGAGGCCAAAACCCCCTATGTTCTTCAGCTACAACCATCTATCCTTTCCCCGTACAACTTCCCTAACGTATAAGTAGAATGATGGAGCCACTGTCACACTATCACTGTGAGATATACTGCTGTAAACATGTACCAATCAACCTGCACCAAACAACTTGTACCAATAACCTGAACCATGCATCAACCTATACCTCAACCTGTACCATAAACAAGTGCATAAACCATGCACCAACCTATACCTCAACCTGTACCATCAACAAGTTCATCAACCATGCACCAAACCTATACGAATAACCTGTCACAACAACCTATCCAAACAACCTATCACAACAACCTGTCTCATCAATATTATCAAAAAAATTAGATTTACTCACCAAGATCAATCACCAAGACAACTCTCAAAGATGTACATCAACCAAGCAAAACACAACAACTCATAATCTTCACCAAGATCAATATGTGCTTCTAATAATATACCAATACAAGTATGCTACATCATCCATAAACCATGTGTCAACAATACTACTAACAAGTGCCTCCAACCATGTACCAAGTATGTACCAATCATGTATCAACTACTCATCAACTATGACTCATCAAGATGTACCAACATCGTCAACTATACACCTCATGTATGTACCAACTCATCAACTACTTGTCTCAACCATGTACCCAACATGTACCTCAACCAAAAGCCCTCATCAATTTCATCATCCAAATATGATTTGTAACTCTGTAATAGACCTGGTGTATATGATCACATACTTGCAAACCTTCCTTAACTTTAACAACAAGAGACTAACATTTTCATCAAAATTTACTTTAGTCTCACGTGACTAGTTTTGGATTAGTCAACAACCCTAACTTGAAATAATCATAACTATGTATCTGTAATGAATAAAGATTTGAAAATAGTACACAATGTTCTTCAATGTGTTTTATGCAATTCCTCCAGGTGTCACTACTTGGAACCTCTAAGAAAAAGAGTTATAGAAAAAATGGCATACCTTGTTGAATTCTGGCTTATTCTAGAGAGCGAACTTGTAGAGCGTTCCCCGCACAAAATATTTGTTTTATGGATCTTAGAAAGCATCATCAAAAGAATTTATCCTCCCTTGAATTTCAGCCTTCTTTACTTCACCTTCCCTTTGAAATTCGGCTTAGATATCCTTTGGTTACCTCAATCACTTGTAGATATTCAATATGCTCAAGTGTGATTAAAATGAGAGAGCCTTGCCTCTTATTTATACTTTCATGTAGCTTCCTCAAGGGGTTACCTTTTAACCATCTTAACCCACTTTCCTTATTTTAGGGTTAACCCACTTCTAACCACTTGTCTACTTAGTAATTTCTCCATTAACTTTATTATTTAAATAATTTCTTTTGTATCCACTTTGATTTATAGTACACTCATCACTTCACTTTATTATTTAAATAATTTCTTATTTTCAAACACTTTGACTACTTTGACTTTTTGGGGCTTTTAGATGACTCATGAGGGTTCTCCAACTTCACATGGGCATAACTCTCTAACCGTGAGGAGTTATGTGACATTCCACATACCACTGAAAATGGAATGACATCTACTATCAATATAGAATAGTATTGCCTACAAATATATCAAAACTCATACCATTATCCATCAAACAAACTTGGGTCCATTACCCAAACCTAGGTTCTCCAACTTCACATGGCCATAACTCTCTAATCGTGAGGAGTTATGTGACGTTCCACATACCACCGAAAATGGCATGACATGTAATATCCATATATAATAGTCTTACCTTCAAATATATTAAAACTCATATCGTTATACATCAAACAAACTTGGGTCCATTACCCAAACCTTTGTGCTACCGAAATTCACTACCATAATTTCTCCAAGGGTTGACATCAATCACTAAGGGTTGACATAAATATACAATATCACTCTCCAATGGTTGACATCAATGACAACCAACAATCCATACTAACTGTCCATCAACCTAACCCAACTGTCTGACAATATCCCCCTTTGGAATTGATGGCAGCAACAACATTGATGACAATAGTTAGTCATGATAACATTCATGCTTATACTCCTCATCAATGTTTCTATCTCCCCCCTTTTGACATAAATGACAAAGGGTATATCCCTTTGGGGCTACTCCCCCTAACTGAACTCTCCTTGGGGATGCTCCCCCTGTCTACATGCCTCTATGCTCTCTCTCCAAGCATTTCTATCATGTATATGATAAATCTCTCCCTCTTTGTCATCAATGGAAAAGGTATCTTTCCATATGGGGCTGTGCCCCCTAACTGAACTTTCCTTGGGGATACTCCCCCTGAATGAAATCTTCCTGAAACTAATCTACCAACCTGAAATGTCCTCTTTATGGTGCTTCCTCATGTAAACCTAAGACATATAAGATAAACATTCAAAAGCATTTATTTTGGAGTAGAAATTACTCTGAGTCTCTGGCGAAGATACTCAAAGGCTTCCCATGGAAGCAGTTTTGTAAAGATGTCTGCCACTTGTTCTTTTGTGCCCACATATTCAACTCTGATGTTCTTGTCTACAACCCGTTCCTGTAGAAAGTGATACTTTATTGGAATGTGCTTCTTTTTGGAGTGAATCACCGAGTTCTTTGAGATACTGATGGCGCTTTTATTATCACAATATATTGGAATGGGATCATCATACTCAACCTGTATATATGTAAGAGTTTGTTTCATCCATAGAACCTGTGTACCAAATGTTGTTGCTGAAATATACTCTGCCTCGGCTGTAGATAAGGATACTGATGATTGTTTCTTGCTTAACCATGATACTAAACACTCACCCAAGTAGAACGTTTCTCCACTAGTGCTTCATCGATCATCAATGCAACCTGCCCAATCTGCATCTGTGTAGGAAATAAGTGATAGATCCTTTCCTTTTGGATACCATAATCCAAACTCTTATGTTCCTTTGAGATATATGAAAATCCTTTTCACTGCTAATACATGTGATTCCTTTGGTGTTGCTTGAAATCGTGCCACCTGTCCAACTGCCTCCATTACATTTGGTCTGGATGTTGTCACATATAGTAAGTTACCAATCATTGACTTGTATTGCCACTGGTCTTTAGACTTTGGATCATCATCTTTTCTCAACTTGCAACTGGTTTGCATAATATAGGATTGATAACTAGTTTTCAATCTTCCATTCCGAACCTCATTAGATTTATCTAATATACTTAGTTTGAGAAATAAAAATTCCTTGGTTGCTTTGTCATATCTGAAGACCCAGAAAGAAGGATAGTTATCCAAGTAATGACATTTCAAATTCATTCTGCATATCCTTTGCAAATTTCTGGCTTAACCTATCATTAATACTTCCACAAACAATATCATCAACATAAATTTCAATTAATAAAATATTACCTTGAGTTACCTTGATGTAGAGGTTGCTGTCTGCACTTCCTTTCCATAGTTCGTAGGGATTTTTGTCATTGTTGTTTCTGAGCATTACTCTGTTTTGAATGCGAACTGTTGTATGCACTGCATGTGTCCAAAGAATATATGTCAATTTGGAATCCATTAGCTTTGTTCGATCCATTTCCTGTGTAATTATCATCCATTATGATAATGTTCTTTTGTCTCTGAACCACTCTCTTAACTAATCTATGAATCCATGCTCTCGTCCATTCTCATATATCTGTCCAAACCTGCTAAGTATTCTTACTAATCCATCTCTGTCCATGCTGTCCAAGACTCTACTTGCGCAGCTGTCCATAATGTTGACCCATTTATCACTACACTATCATGAAGTCTTGATTAATCTATCAAACTGTACTTGTGCTAACTGACTTCTCTAGATTCGTCTTCTCAAACTCTGCAAGCTGCTCGAAGGATGGTTCTTTGGTCTGTCACAATTATTACATAGACTCCCACTGTCTAATATTCATATTACCTAGGAGTCTCTAAACCAGATGGCTCAGAACAATTCCTTCTCTGATGTGTATTCATCATTATTTTCATTGGTAGATTCATCATCATCTTCATTTTTAGATTCATCATTTCTATGAGCTCTGACTTATTTCTTTTTGTCCGTGGATTCATCTTTCACTACAATGCCTGAAAGTGCAATCTCTTGAACCTGTTCCTTATTTACCCGTCCTTCTTTTCTTTCAGTTATTTTCAAATCCTTTCTATATCTGACATCTTTGTTTTTCTCTGTAGAATTTTATTCATCTCGGTTTATTGCCAATCTTGCGATCTCTGGGAAATGTTCTTTGTTCACCTATTCTTCGTGTTTTCTTATCCACACTTTCTTACATCTGATATCAATGTTTTCTTTCATGGAAGTATCGATCATGCTTCTAAAATCACTAGCTATGTGTCCATAGTTATGACATTTGTAACATTCAATGTTAGGTGGGGCCACATAGGCATTTCTTGCTTGAACATTTCTTTTATAATCTCTGCAATCTGCAACCTTATGTCCAAAGTTAGTACAATAAAAAAATGACCATAAAATAAATTTGCATACCTGGGAGTGAATGATCTTCTTTGTGGTGTAGTCCTTCTGAATTTTTTCCTTTACTGATCATGATCATGATTGAAGCCTTTTTGTGGCTTGAACATGGATGGTCTTCTTGAAGATATATCTTCAATAGTTTTCTTAGATTCTGGTTGACCATGATTTCTTCCTTTAAGTACTTTTGCATAACTCTTTCTATTTTCTTCATTCTTCTTTTATAGCAACCTAGAGTGCTTATCTTCATTCTCTATAACTGATGTGGATGTTTCTGTCTCTTCAATGTTCTTGTTGAGCTTGACTATTTTACTTCTCAATGTGACAACTTCTTCTTCAAGCTTCTCAACCTCTTCTTCTTTCTTCATTATCTAAGACTTCATGGTTTCTTCTGTTATTTTCGCTTCTTCAAGATGAATTTTTAATGTGATTATTTCTTCTTCAAGTCCTTTCTCTTCTTGACCAAACTCTTCCTCAAGCTGGTTTAGATCGTTAGTTCTTTACTTAACATGATCTGTCAATATATTCTCTCTCATTCCTGCTTCTTCCTTCTATGCTTCTATGTTGGCTTCCAAATACTTCTTTTGATATTCAAGATTTTCTTCGATCTTTCTGGTTTCTTCTAGATGAGTTCTTAAGTTCTTGGTGACCTATTGGGATTCTTCAAAAATGTGAACACTTTCCATTTGTTTCATCAATTATTTCTAGAGTGACTTGTTTTCTTCTCTTAGTTCATCTAAAGCACTAATCAATTCTGCTTCACAATTGTATTCCTTTTCAATTAGTTTTTCTGTCTCATTTCCTTCATGGCATTCTATTTCAAGATGTCCATGTTTTTTACAATTAAAGCAAAACAACATACCTCTGGTGATTATGTACTCTTTATATTCTGAATTTGTTTGATGTGGTGAACATAATTATTCTTGATCTATACCTGCATCTTCTTTGGAATTTTCTGAATCTGCGATGGGTGAAGAATATATGTCATGTAACTTATCCCAAAGTTTTTTAGCTGATGAACATTTACCAACCTATTCTCTTATCGGATTAGGTAATCCTTCCCAGATGAAATCCATTTCTATTTTTTTTATTCTTTTTCAATTCCTTCTTGGCTACAGTCTTTCGCCTTTTTGAACTATCATATCCTGTAACAACTGATAGCCAAATATAATGTTCAGGTGCCTATAAAAATACTTTCATCCTTCTGCTCCACATCTCATGCTTAAAACCATCCTGACCATTAAACATTGCTACTCCATTCTCAGAATAATCCATGATCTCCTTCCAGTGGTTAAAATGATTCTTGAAGGAACCGGCTCTGATACCAATTGTTGGATTACTGAGAGGGGGGGTGAATCAGTAATAGAGAAATTTAATCCTTTTTCACCATAAAATGCAAGTGATATATCAATTAGAATTATCATCCAATAGTTGTAGAGTAAATAAACATTGAACAAATGAGCAATCACACACATACATAGTACACCAATGTTTTACGTGGAAACCCAAAGCGGGAGAAAACCATGGAATGCTTTTTCTTATATGTCTTTAAGAATTACATTCATTGGAAGCACCTAATTCCTTTGTTTTCCAGCTGCAACTGGAAGGAGGCTCCAACCCCCTAGTTTCTCAGGATACGACTTGAGGGAAGCTCCAATGAGACGAACAAAGTTAGCTCACACAAGAATTATCCAAATACTTGGAATATAACATAATAATCCATGTAGGAATAATGTATAAAATATGAATAGATGAGATGATGATTACAAATGAGGAATGAGGGCTCATTTATATACCCACGCAGGGGTGCCCTTAACCAATATGCATGTCCCTTGAGACACGTCCTTTCATTATTAATAGTTATTATTTATTAATTAATTATTATGTTATGAATACCTATTTATATGTATATTTATGTTCATAACATTGCCTTCCCCTTAAAAATGCTTTGTCCTCAAAGCATACTTTATGGAAGACTTATGTCTTTCTCTAGTGTGTAACTATTGTCTCATGCTTCTTCATTATTGAGTTAGTAATCATTGAGGACCTGAGACGATAGGATCTTCTAAGTGTTGAGCAGAACTATCAAATTGTAAAAGAGTATGCCCATCCTAATTCAATCTTTTGCGGATTTGGGTTTTTATAGGGTTTTGCAACAAAACTTATTCAATTTTTTACTTGGAAGTGGAGTACTCTTCCTCATGAATCTGTGTTATTCTCTTTGAATTTGTAGCAATTTGATAAATTCAAAAATGTAAGTGGCCAAGGGCCTAATTTGTTGTCAATGACCAAATATGTGACTAAAAGCCTGATTTGATCAAAGATTAAGAACAATCATAGAAAATCTGAATGAAGTATGGTTGGCCAAAAATCGGTTCAGACAAGGTCTTATAAAGAGACTGGCCAAAGGCTGAGATCAGAAAAACGAAGCTCTGATACCAAATGAGACGAACAAATTTTGCTCACACAAGAATTAACCAAATACTTGGAATATAACATAATAATCCATGTAGGAATAATGTATAAAATATGAATATATGAGATGATGATTACAAATGAGGAATGAGGGCTCGTTTATATACCTACGCATGGGTGCCCTTAACCAATAGTCATGTCCCATGAGACATGTACTTTCATTATTAATAGTTATTATTAATTAATTAATTATTATGTTATGAATATCTATTTATATGTATATTTATGTTCATAACATCCAACTCCCCAATTCTTTGGCTACAACCAGAAGGAGGATACAATCCCCTATGTTCTCTGAATACAACCAGAAGGTGGCTACAAACACCTGCCCTTGTCCCGTCCAACCGCCCTGACATATAAGTAGAATGATGGAACCACTGTCACACTATCACTGTGAGATATACTGTTGTAAACCTGTACCAATAACCTGAACCATGCATCAACCTATACCTCAACCTGTAATCAACCTGTACCATAAACAAGTGCATCAACCATGCATCGACCTGTACCTCAACCTGTAATCAACCTGTACCATAAACAAGTGCATAAACCATGCACCAACCTATACCAAACAACCTGTAATCAACCTTTACCATAAACAAGTGCATCAACCATGCACCAAACCTGTACAAATAACCTATCACAACAACCTGTCCAAACAACCTATCACAACAACCTGTCTCATCGATCTTATCAACCAAATCAGATCTACTCACCAAGATCAATCACCAAGACAACTCTCAAAGATGTGCATCAACCAAGCATAACACAAAAACTCATAATCTTCAACAAGATCAATATGTGCTTCTAATAATATACCAATACAAGTATGCTACATCATCCATAAACCATGTGCCAACAATACTACTAACAAGTGCCTCCAACCATGTACCAAGTATGTACCAATCATGTATCAACTACTCATCAAATATGACTCATCAAGATGTACCAACATCAACAACTATACATCTCATGTATGTGCCAACTCATCAACTACTTGTCTCAACCATGTACCCAACATGTACCTCAACCAAAATCCCTCATCAATTTCATCATCCAAATCTGATTTGTAACTCTGTAATAGACCTGGTGTATATGATCACATACTTGCAAACCTTATTTAACTTTAACAACAAGAGACTAGCATTTTCATCAAACTTTACTTTAGTCTCACATGACTAGTTTTGGATTAGTCAACAACCCTAACTTGAAGTAATCATAACTATGTACCTGTAATGAATACATATATGAAAATAGTACACAATGTTCTTCAGTGTGTTTTATGCAATTCCTCCAAGAGTCACTACTTGGAACCTCTCAGAAAAGGAGTTACAGAAAAAATGACATACCTTGTGGAATTTTGGCTTATTCTAGAGAGAGAACTTGTAGAGCGTGCCCCACACGAAATATTTGTTGTATGGATCTTAGAAAGCATCATCAAAAGAATTTATCCTCCCTTTAATTTCAACCTTCTTTACTTCACATTCCCTCTAAAATTCGACTTAGATATCCTTTGGTTACTTTAGTCACTTGTAGATATTCAATATGCTCAAGTGTGATTAAAATGAGAGAGCCTTGCCTCTTATTTATACTTTCATGTAGCTTCCTCAAGGGGTTACCTTTTAACCATCTTAACCCACTTTCCTTATTTTAGGGTTAACCCACTTCTAACCACTTGTCTACTTAGTAATTTCCCCATTAACTTTATTATTTAAATAATTTCTTTTGTATCCACTTTGATTTATAGTACACTCATCACTTCACTTTATTATTTAAATAATTTCTTCTTTGCAAACACTTTGACTACTTTGACTTTTTGGGGCTTCTAGATGACTCATGAGGGTTCTCCAACTTCACATGGCCATAAGTCTCTAACCATGAGGAGTTATGTGACGTTCCACATACCACTAGAAATGACATGACATGTACTATCCATATAGAATAGTCTTGCCTGTAAATATATCAAAACTCGTACCATTATCCATCAAACAAACTTGGGTCCATTACCCAAACCTGGGTTCTCCAACTTCACATGACCATAACTCTCTAACCCCGAGGAGTTATGTGATGTTCAACATACCACTGGAAATGGAATATGTAATATCCATATATAATAGTCTTACCTTCAAATATATTAAAACTCATACCGTTATACAACAAACAAACTTGGGTCCATTACGCAAACTTTTGTGCTACCAAAATTCACTACTGAACTTTCTCCAAGGGTTGACATCAATCACTAAGGGTTGAAATCAATCTACAATATCACTCTCCAATGGTTGAAATCATTGACAACCAACAATCCATACTAACTATCTATCAACCTAAGACAATTGTCTGACAAGAAAATGTTAGTAAAATCTTTAGAGAATAGAGTTTGAGAGTTTGTTTGATCAATTCCTTCACAAGAGAGAAATGCTACTAGTGCCTTTTGTGCTATGGAATCAATTACAACAACAATAAGAACTTGGAGAAATAATGATAACAATGTCTAAGGATGAGGGATTGGAATCTAAGGTGATAACACCTTAGGGCCTTAGATTTCAAGAAAAAATTGCTAGAGTGCAAACACCCTTGGGATCTACTAATTCTTACTTCCCTACTTAGATTCTTCAAAAAAATTATGACAAGCTTCTAGAAACAAACTCCTAAAGTGTTATCACTTTAGGGCTTTAGGAGTTTACCCTAGATGAGGTTTCTTAGAAAATAAATCGATGAAATATTCTAGAGAGAGGAATAAATACCTTATGCTCCTCTCCTAAGGTTTAGACAAGAAATATGGCTTCAATATGAACAAGTAAAATATACCTTTAACATTCAACACATGAAAAAAATTGAATATTTTACTTCACCAAGCATGAACAAAGCACAAACCCTAGCTGCATAAATTTCACCAAGATATGAGCCAAGAAGCATCCACAAAATGTCCTCCAAGAGGTACGTACTAGTGAAAGAGACTAATATGCCCAAAGATAGTGAAAATTTCAGATCCAATCCTCTTGTGTGAGGAAGGGTTGTGATAAAAAATGAAAATGCCAAGGCCTCTATTTATATGAGGCCTTGCATCTATATTTTTCCACTTAAAAATTCAACTTTAAAATATAAAGAGGGCCGACCTCATAAAATTTTCCCTTTCAATTATGTAAAATGAATTTTACATAAAATAACCCTAAAACAAGGGTGATGTCATCCCTTCTAAGGTGACATTATGCTCTATAAATGTGATGTTGAGGTAGAAGTGTGAACCGCTAGGTCTCTAATTTCCATCCATCATGCCACATGTTCCAAAACATCACCTCCTAACCCTCCTCCATCAAACTCTAGTCTCCTCCATGACATCATGAGATAGGTGGTTGACGTCCAAGCCTCCAAAAGCTAATGTCCAGGTGGAAAGAGGTGGGAGCTTGTCTCTCAACCATGCTAGAGTACCCCCAAGTGAAACAAACTCCTCCAAGTTACAAATGATCATCACAAGGTTTCCCCAGACGTAGGGTCTAGCACCGATCCTTGGGTTCCAAATCCCTCATGAAGGTCTAAACATAGTCGTCTCCTCATGAATACCTGTCCATCGGGAAAGGTCCTGTAAAGATAAACAAATGTTCCCTCCAAGGGTCCATAAGTCACAAGAATCATGCCAAGTAAGCCACATATAATAATGGAACCACCCAAACATATTGTGCATCAAATCCCCCTTTTCAAACTAAACAAATGCTCAAAGATTTTATACAATTTGTCAATTTTAGGTGTGGGAGGGGTGTCAAGGCATCCTATTGGGCCAGTCAATCCCCAATTCTAAGGTGTTTCCCAAGGTAAACCTATCTAAGTCATGTGTGAGTATGAGGTGGAGTGGGGTAAGACTTTTGGGTATGGGGTTTCATGACATACAAGGGCTCATATTGTCTCATTTATGGGTGCCTTTGTTGAGGGCTAGCCACATCCTTTTCCTCTTTTTGTTTTTAAAGCATATTTTTCCAAGCCCTTTATTAGCCATTTATTTTGCATGTGTTTCCAAGTTGAAGAGAATAAGGGGCACTAAAAGGAAATACATAGCCCACATACGATCTACCTTGGTTTTCATGCTTTTCCAAGTTGAAGACATTAAGGGGAACTAAAATTAAATGTATAGCCCACATATGATCTACCTTGGTTTGCGTGATCGATTAGTTATTTATTTATTTGATGGGTTCCCCATTTTTGAGAAGCATTTCATTGTTCTCAGGATCCCAGGGCGAGCTTTTAATGCATGTTGTTTTTTCTAGGGAACCTCCAAGCCTAATGTCCGCTTCTTCCCATGAAATGAAGTACATGCCCTTCTTGGGTCAATAAACCCGAAAACCCAAAAGATGACGAGGAGATGAAATGAAATAAGTATGGAAAGTGATAAGTATGATCAATAATGGTATGATGATTCTTCAAGGAACCCCCCAGTAGCACCCCATTCCTAAGGGTGACCAACTTACTAGGACGCGATGACACCCACCAAGGTTAAATAAGGAAATGGGTATAATTTCCAAGCAAACATTCTATAATCAAGAAAGGATTCTTTGCAACATATTTAAATGCTTCAATTATTGAAGTGACACTTACCATGAAAACAAAATTATTACCGCATGAAGCAAGACTTGCTGTCCTCTGGGCCAGGCCGATGTGATGGATATTGCTCTGCTGCTGGTGATGATCGATGGTGCATGTTAAGATAGGAGGGGCCCTGTGGGGCTTTTCTAGTCAATTTGGCTCTTGACACTCCATGTCTATTGTTTGTGGGCCTCAAGACACGATCTCCTTAATTACCCCTAGGATGGGGTGGGGGTGGGGTAAGAAGCCACTCATTAGAAGAATAAGTATATTTTGCATTGAAAGAGAAACCTAAAGCAAAAAGTACACGTCCATGAAAAGAATATTTAGAATGAGGATCAATATTGATGTTGTTTTTATTCATTGTTGCTTATAAGGCTTCCATATTCTCGAAACACTTAGAATCCATATGACCTTCTCACCCGCAAAAATTACAATGATTCTTAGTCTTGTTTCTTTTGATTTACTTTTTTTATCACCATTGGGAGTAGGAGTCGATTGAGAGGGTTTCATACCCTTGTTTTATTTGTTGTTGCGAGGATGTTTCTTCTTCAGATGCTTGGAGCCTTGCTTCTATTGTACTACGAAGGCTTTGTTATAGGTACCTGCACTGATAATCACTCCAAGATCCAAGAGCTTATCTTTCTCTCTAATTAAAGAATCACAAAAAGTTCAAAAAATGGAATTCTATAAATAGCCCCTTGACTAATAAGTGCTTCTCTGGTGGAGTGAAAAGTAGATACAAAAATAGAACAAGCATTGCCAAGCTTAGCAAGGATAACATATATAAGTTGTTCATCTATCTTTGTTATCTTACATTTAGCAAGTAAAAGTCTATGTGTTTTAAACCTATTTAGAAAATCTTCAATGTAAGAGAAATAATTGGGATTAAAGCAATCAATTAGCTTTCTGAACAGTGGGTTCGAATTTCATTGTGTTTACCAAACATTATTTCCATCTTTTGCCAAGCTACATCTAGTTTCTCAATTCCTTGAAGGTGAAACTGTAGATCACTGGAGATGAACATTCCAATTAATCCACACGATTCATCAATTTTATTATCCCGACAATTTTTATTTCCAAGGTAATCTAGTAAAGTCCCCTACTCCATGGTAAATCCACCATATGGGATTTCCATGAGAAAGAATTTAAAATTGTGAGCATGAAATCACTTAGACTAGACATACTACAATATACCATTAGTATGGATTTAAAATCATAAACTAACTATCCAAATGGTAAGATCTTGAAAAAATAGGCAGTTCCATACACTGAAAGTTGACTCTCGATGTCAAAATTATGCCCTTTTGAAGAAATGCATGAAAAGAAATCAAGGTGCCATGTGGAAGGTAGAGGTTGGCCCATGTGGTGATGAGTGCATGATAAGGTTGTTGAATTGTAAATAGTAAAAAAAAATACCCTCCTTGTTTAACTTCGTCTTATAAGTTCACTATTACAAACAAATTATTTTTTATGATGTAAGTGATCCACTTTTATAAAATAAGTGAGAATCACTTTGACATTGAAAGTTACTTTATAACTTAAAGTTGCATACAAAAGGTAACTTTAAACAAGAACAATAAAGTTACTTTATAAGTGATTCATTTTTATAACTTAATTAAAATGCACTTATTATAAATTCATTTTATAACTTAATTAAAATGCACTTTATAATAAAGTTATTTTATAACTTAAAGTTGCATGCACTTTTCAGATACTAACTTACAAAAGAAAAACTTGAACTCAAGACCTCTATTTTAATAAACTTTCAACTAAGTGAGATATTACAAAAAATATAACAATTGTTAGAAAGGAGTAGGGGGATTTTTCTTTAACTCATGCCCTCCTCCAAGTGTGTGCTTACCTTGAAACCATTTATTTTGCTTACAAAAAGCTTCAACACAACATCACACACACAAAAAACAACTTTCCAAAAAAAAAAAATGAAATTTATGAGCTCGAGGCTAGATCTCGACTAGTTTATCTGGAAAATTCAAGTTCCCCCCTAGTTATAGTTTATCAAGATCACACAAGGTGAAAGGAAAAGAACATAAATCCATACAACTTCCCTCTTTATTTCTGATTTACCAAAATTGCACAAGCTGCATGGAAAAGAACATACATAAATTAAAAAGGGAGAAAACAAAAAATATAAAGAACAAAATCAAAATGAAATATTAAAATATTATGAAATAGATTTTAAAAACCAAAAAATTGTATACCTCCATATCTGATATAAATGGTTGTATTTTTGACAAACATAAACCTTTTCGGGTGAAACAAAAAGGGGTTGCAACACAAAATGGTGCTATGAATGCACTAGAGCGGTTCACTTACCCATAAATGTTCAAAAACAACAAAATATAGAAGTCATTTGTTGCACGCAATGACACATGTTCGTGATCTTGATCAACGACAAGAGTGAGTCTTCATAGGGGGTTTGATACCATGTTCGATAAGCCAGGTATATCCACTCAGGTCGAATACCTTAAAGTATCCTCTCGCATGAATAGATCAAAGTTCAATACACCAATGCATTATGTAGTTAAAACCATGAAAGTGGGAAACAATCCACAACCCTAGCGAATGCAACCACTTGAGGAAATATAAAAATGAGAAAAACAAAATAGTTTACATATGAATCTCTCAGTATAAATGATAAGAAAATGACCCTTCGTGCTCTCTAAATAGAGATCACTGACCAATCAAGTGTCTTACCACTCAAACTCTCACTTAGGAGGAAAGTCATAACCTCAATGGGGGAGCCTAGAGGCAGCTATTAGGAAATCCTTCCACTTCCACCTTAGTGGTCTTGCCTCTCACTTTAGACTAGGAAGATGGGTTATCCTAGTCTAGGGGGATATCCCTAAGATTAATCTAACCAAATCGTTATAGTGGAAAGATAAAATAGTTTGCATTGACTTGATCATATTGCCTTAATGTGTGAGAATTGAAGTATGCAAAATGTTTGCTTGATCAAAAAGAGTCTAACACAAGTTTTTTAAGTGAGTCACCATTAAACATTGAATTGTGTTAGAGTGCTATAACTATTTGATTATAGAAGTCTTTAATGACCAATTGAAATTTCACTGATACTCATACGATGGCCGATTGATATGATATTGACATAATTAATTCTCAAACATCAATAATTTTCATAATCATATGATTTAGAATAGAGTATAATCCAACACAATGACAATGTGAAAGGGGATTCACCTCAACAAGTGCTTGATTACATATGAAGTATTTGGAACCATAAAATATTATCACCATAAACTCTCAAGTAAATTTCATAAACGCGTTTTAGATTATCCTTATACATCACAAGTTATGAATGAGATTCACCATTAAGTGTTCATGTATCACATCAGGTTTATGAAACCATAGTTAGATCTAGAAAAAAATCTTAGCAATCATATAGTTTTAGCAATATTAAACTATAGACATACCTTATTACTAGATTCATGAATTTAATGTAAATGTATAAAGTGTATACAAAGGATGTTTTGTAGAATGATCAAAAGTGTATCACAAATTTTTGTTCCTTAAAAGAATACAATTAAGACTGAGATCTGATGTGGATTTAGTTTGATATCTCATTAGTCATTTTGTTAAGTTCTTGAATATACAACATTTCATAAACATTGTTGATCAAAATGGGACACGTCAAGCACTGGATGAACCAAAAATTACACTTGAAATGTGTTAAACCATCATCAGGATTCTAGGTTGTATATATCATGCAACCAATGCAAATGGATGTGAACAAAGAAAGACCTTCAATTTTTGTTAATTAAACCCTCATAGAAGAAATTACATCAATGGAAAGACTCGGCATATGGAAGTTATTTTCATAATGTGGCCACAAGTCTGAATAAATCCATTCATGAAAATTCTGATAATGAAATATTAACAAAAAAATCTATTTATGAGGTTTATTATGCTCTTATTAAATCGGATCTTAACCACATAAATTCCAACGAATAGATGTGAATCACTATACCCTTGAATTAGGTCGGTGAGGGTTTTTGCACATCGATTTGCTAGGTGAGGGTTTTTGCACATCGATTTGCTAGGTGAGATGTATTTGAACCTTAAACAAGTGAAATGTTTCATGAATACCATGCCAAAGTCATGTACCTAATCCTTAAACCCTCATCACATCAATAATCAATTAACAATGTTGCAACAAGTGCCAACCATTTAACATTTCATTAAGAGTTTAGTGCATCAATTTGATCAAGTCCATATTTTAAGTTTTAGTACACTGGTCTTATTCAAAACACCAAGAAATGTTTCATCACAAATAAACTTAACATCCAACTTAAAAGTAGGCCGTTCACCATTTGTTGCATTTATTTATGCTTTGAAGTAAACCAAATCATGAGAATATTGAAACGTTTAAGAAATGAGCATCAACATATGACTAAATCGATTATCAAACCTTTGAGTGGTAAACTCCAATACTCATAAATGGATTTAAACCATAATATTCAACAATATTTAAAGCATGCTTGGTCTATTACTTGTTATAACCATCAAAAGATATAGGATAAAACCATTAGATCTATGCAAATGTTTAGTTATTTAAGCATGGAAAATTGAATGATTTGAAAATTAAATTCAAGTTTAAATATATTTAAACATTAAGCTTATGAGACTTGAGAAAATGCAATCCAAATTTAAATATAGAATAAGTTGAAATCTTAGATTGCAAAAACAACAATAAAGAGGAAAATTTTAAATTTTGGTTGAGGAATTCTAAGAGTAGACCATTGCTTACCTTGATTGAGCTACGGGGTCACTTTCCTATCTTAAGTGTTGTTCATTTTGTTGGAAAATTAGTTGTCATTGATGTCAACCTTAGAACAAGCCCTAAGGAAAATCCCAGAAGCCTCTAAAAGTGATGATGATGTGTCCATTTGAAGAAGCCTTGAAGAGCCTTGAAGGAGCCTTGATAGAAGTGTATATAACTCCAAAGTGGTCCCCTTATGGCGTAGATTTTAAGCATGGTGATGTAGGAGCATCGCCAACTCATCAAGCGAGCCAACACGACAGCGGAAGACAGCTGGACAAGCCAACACAAGTTTTCAAAATGCTTTGCAATTGTTGCGCAGATCTTAAATGATTCATTTAAGAGATGGCGCACTTATATATTGTAATGGACCTTGAGCAGATAGCTCTCGTCCTTAGATAGATAGACAACATTTAATTTAATTAATGCTGGTAGATAGGATTTTAATTCTAGATTTGATAGCTTAGAGTCCGAGAGGGAAAATGGATATAGACACCCTCCTTTGTACATTGTAACATAATTTGGAAACAGGAGCAAGAAGAGAAGAGCAAGCAGAGAACTGTGTATAGAACACCCATGTATAGATATTGAATTAATAGAAGAAAGCTTTGATTCAAATCCATGGTTATGTGTCTATTCTTTATGTATTGACGTTATGCTTATGAATGTTTGCTTCCTGTCATGCATTTGCTTTTATATGCTGTGTATGTGATTTCCTGGTTGAATTGAAGTCCGAGAGGGTGAGTGAATGGGTTTCAATTGTTTCCTTAATTGAACCAGAGAATTCCTGCAAGGAGTGCAGTTGAATTTGTCCGCAAGGAGTGCGTCGATAGAAGGGTTCAATTAGAGATAGCTTTTGTTCTCATTTCCTCTAAGGTGCAGTTAGGCACAGTTCCATGCAAGGAGTGCGCAGGCCAAGGAAAAGCCTCAGGGTTGCGAACCTGAGCAAAGCTTTGGAAGATTGCTGCTGCAGGAGTGTGCAGAGTCGAGCGACTTCAAAACTTAGATGTTGTTGAAGGTTTTGCCGCAAGGAGTGCGTGCAAGAAGTTCTTTGAAGGACTTGAGAAGTCGTGAAAATCTTAGGAGGAGTAGGCCTTCGAAGTCACTGAAGGATAAGCGTAGGGAAGCTGCTATTGAAAGTCCGAGGGAAGCGCCGCAGGTTGGCGAGCAGGCAAACGAGTCTCGTGGAGAGATACTTCTTCATTTAGTAGAAGTACCAAAGGAAGAACGAACGGTGGAAATCCTCTGAGGGGATTTCGTGAAGTTTCGTGGGGCATTGAATCTTGCGGAGGTGCAAAGAGATTACGGCGTGAATGTCTGAAGGTTCGAAGCTCAGGAGGGGGCAAGGCCGTCGATCTGAGTCACAAGGATCATTGGATCTATGTGCATATCATGTATCGGGGACTCGCAAGGTGAAGTTCCAAAAGTTCGCAACAAGAATTGCGATCTTGCGAGACGTGACATCCCGACAACCAAAGGGTAGCGTGTGGGACTGTAGAAGTGAGTGCCGGACAGGTGGCAGAGATCGAGAGATCTCGTGAACTCGGGAGTTCGTAGGGTGCGAGCCCAAGTATTGGGTACTGCAAGTCACGAGGACGCGAGGTTGTGAGTAGAAAAAGCGCGATAGGATCGTATCGGAGTTTCGGCGCATCGGGACTCGGGAGTCGGAGAGAGATAAGGGCTTGGTATCACGAGTAGTGAAGTTGTGATAGAGCCAAAGTCCCGATAGAGGGAAGAGGAAGTCAACGATTTGACTGACCATTGGGTCTCAGGGATTTGACAGCCCACTGATCGATAGCGAACTTGCGAAGCCGCGAGTTTTGATCCTCCGATAAGCAAGGAAGGGGGATCACGCCGAGGAGAAAGAATCTGTGGGTAAGAAAGATTCTCGATAGGGAATCAGAAGAACCTTTGAGTTCTTCGGGCCGAAAACAGAAGAAGATCTTGTGAGAGCGGTCGTGGTCCGAGGAGTGTGGTGGCCGCCATCAAGTGGTATCAGAGAGGGAAGTTCTTTTCTTTCTATAGCAGAGAAGAGGAAATTTACCATGCCGCCCAGAAGAGAAAGATAGTCACCTGATCCAGAGGACAGAGAGGTGTGAAGAAGAGGTAGGTCAGCAGGAAATCTAGAAATGGAGAGACAGATGAGAGATCTCCGAGCAAGACTCGAGGAGATGGAGACAGCTCAGAGACGCACAGCTAGTGCAGGGGATCTTAGTGATTCTGACAGTGAAATAGAAGCTGAATGAGAGGAGGAAGTTGCAACCAAAGATGCATCAAACGAGCAGTTGATTAAAGCTATCGCCAGAATGGGTGCGAAGGCGAAGATGGACATTCCAGTTTATGAAGGGAACTTGGATGTAGAAGAGCTACTATATTGGATTAGAGCTCTTGACACCTACTTCAATTATGAAGATATCGAAGAGGATAAGAAGGTCAAACATGCTGTCACACGCTTGAAGGGACATGCAACATTGTGGTGGGATGAGCTACAATCTGACAGACGCTGCAAAGGCAAGCAAAAGATCAGGAGTTGGGATCGAATGATCGCGAAGATGAAGGTGAATTTCATCCCAAGAGACTATCAAATTACTCTGTTCAGGAGGATGCAGAACCTGAGACAGAAGCTGATGACAGTGAAAGAATACACTGAGGAATTCTATCGATTGAACATCAGAGCAGGTCATCGGGAGAGCGATGATGAGAAGGTTGCCAGATACCTGAATGGTCTGAGATACGACATTCAGGATGATTTAAGCATGGTTACCATCAGGACAGTAGAGGATGCTTATCAGATGGCTCTAAAAGCAGAAGAGAAGCTGAGCCGTAAGCAAGGTCAACAAGGGCGAGGCAGAAGTCAGCCCAGAGGCAAGGTAGTTGCCCAAGAGAAATTCTCGAATCCCAAGGAGGAATGGAAGAAACCTTAGGGTAAGATTGAGAGAGGTGGGACCTCACAGAGAGGGCCATATGTTGAGCAGAGAGGACAACATAATGAACCAAAGGGAGATTATGCTGACGCAAACACTTTTCCTCGTACTAGAGGTAGAGGAAGAGGAAGAGGTGGAGTTATCACATGCTTCACATGTGGGAAAAATGGGCACAGGTCATTCGAGTGTCTAGAGAAAAAGAAAGAAACTGGGGAGACTCACATCACCGAGGCACAGAGGCGAGATACTGAGGCAGAATATGTAGAAGGTGGAAGGTCGCTGATGATGCATAAAATTCTCTTAACACCCAGGAAGGAGGTGGAGGACTCAGCTCAACGGACCAGACTTTTTAGAACGGCTTTCAAGACCAAGGATTGGGTATGCAAGGTTATTGTTGACAGTGGTAGCACAGATAATCTCGTTTCAACTGAGATGGTAGAAAAGCTGGAGCTAGAGACAACTGATCAC
The DNA here is from genome assembly GCA_032191745.1 of Picea mariana. NCBI lineage: Eukaryota > Viridiplantae > Streptophyta > Pinopsida > Pinales > Pinaceae > Picea > Picea mariana. The sequence goes on along the minus strand of JASDQU010739557.1, from coordinate 151,428 downwards.
CCGAGTCCATACAAAGTTTCATGGCTACAGAAGGGACATCAGGTAAGTGTCACTAAACAGTGCTTGGTTGAATTCAAGATAGGGGAGTATAATGATAAAGTACTCTGTGATGTCATTCCCATGGATGTTTTCCATTTATTGCTGGGTAGACCATGGCAATATGACAAAAATGTGGTTCATGATGGGAGAATGAACACATATACCTTGGAGAGAAATGGGAGGACATATAGGTTGCTTCCGATAAAAGATAAGGAGGTGAAACCGGAAGTGAACAACACAATACTTCTCATGAGTGGGAAGGAACTTCTTACGGAGATGGAGAAGAAAGAAGATCCATAATTCTTTGTGGTCAGAAAGACGAAGATTGTTCTGACTAGCACAAGAGTGGATGATCTACCAGATGAGATTCAGGAACTACTGGAAGAGTTCGCTGACATCATGGTGGACGAATTACCTCATTCGTTGCCGCCGATGAGGAGTGTGAGTCATCATATTGACCTCATAACAGGAGCTAGTTTTTCGAAAAAAGCCGCGTACAGGTTGACGCCGCAGGAGAATGAAGAGGTCAAGAGGCAGGTCCAGGATTTATTGGACAAAGGATTGGTCAGAGAGAGTTTGAGCCCATGTGCTGTTCCGACAATACTTAGTCCAAAGAAAGACAGAGGCTGGAGGATGTGTATTGATTCAAGGGCGATCAATAAGATAACTATCAGGTACAGATTTCCATTTCCGAGAATGGATGATTTAATGGATTGCCTGAGTGGGGACTCGCAAGAGAAGCTACAGCAAGAGAAGCTGTTGATTAACATGAGAAAGTGTTCATTTATGAAGACATAACTCATTTATTTGGGTTTTTTTGTTTCAACTAATGAGTTGAGGATGGATCCGGATAAGGTGGAAGTGATCAAGAATTGGCCATCACCGAGGAATGTATTTGAGGTGAGAAGTTTTCATGGTTTGGCTAGTTTCTACCGAAAATTCATCAGGAATTTCAGTGGGATTAGCGCAGCGATGATGGATATAGTGAAGAAGTGGAATAAATATTTTCACTGGACAACAGAGGTTGAGAAGAGCTTCAATCTGTTGAAGCGGAAGATAACAGAACAACCGGTTTTGGTGTTACCGGATTTCCAGAAGACATTTCAAGTGAAATGTGATGCAAGTGGATTTGCCATAGTAGCGGTCTTGAGTCAAGAAGACAGACTAGTTGCATATTTTAGTGAGAAACTGGATGAGGCGAAGCTGAAATACTCCACGTATGATAAAGAATTTTATGCTATCATACAGGCGTTGAAGAAGTGGAGGCATTACTTGATCCCGAAAGAATTTGTTTTGTACAGTGATAACCATGCATTGCAGTTTGTGAGTCAACAAGAGAAGTTGAATCAGAAACATGCAAAATGGGTAGAGTATATGAAGAATTTTACATTTGTAATTAAACACATTTCGGGTACTGCTAACAAAGTGGCTGATGCTTTGAGCAGGAAGTGTTTGTTGCTGCAGGAGTTCCAAATCAAAACATTGGGTTTTGAAAATCTCAAGGACATGTATGCAGGTGATGCAGATTTTGGAGAGGCATATGAAGCAGCTGAGAATCCAGTTCTCAGAGATAGAAGCCCTTGGATAGATTACATGATCTAGGAGGGATTGCTATTTAGAGGCAATCAACTGTGTATTCCAAATTGCTCCATGAGGGAGAACCTGTTGAAAGAGAAACATAGTGGGGGCTTAGCAGGACATTTTGGTCATGATAAGACGTTAGCGAAGCTGAGAAAGTCATATTTTTGGCCAGGGATGCGAGAAGATGTCAAGAGGTTAGTTGATAGGTGCAGAGTTTTCCAGCATTTGAAGGGAAGAAAGCAGAATGCGGGTTTTTATCAGCCATTGCCCATACCAGAGAGGCAGTGGGAGGCGATCAACATGGATTTTATATTGGGTTTGCCGAGGACACAAAGAGGTGTTGATTCAATCTTTGTGGTGGTAGACAAGTTTTCAAAAATGGCACATTTCATTCCATGCTAGAAAACCAGCGATGCGACTCATATCGCAAATTTGTTCTTCAAAGAGGTCATTCGACTTCATGGGTTGCCGAAAAGCATAGTTTCGGACAGAGACACGAAATTCATAGGGAATTTCTGGAGGACACTTTGGAAGAAGCTAGGAACTAACCTGGCGTTTAGTTCTGCTTATCATCCACAGACAGATGGACAAACGGAAGTGGTCAACAGAAGTCTGGGAGACTTGCTGAGGAGCTTGGTGACAGAGCACCATAGCAGCTGGGATATCATACTGCCACAAGCAGAGTTTGCATACAACAACTCAGTGAACAGGAGTACAGGCTGAAGTCCATTCCAGGTTGTATATGGGATGCATCCGAGAGGAGTTTCTAAACTCAGGGATTCAGAACAGACTGCGACTAGCAGTGCTAGTGCAGAAGAATTCAYTGAGGCGATGAAGGAACTTCACAACAGGGTGAAGCAGCGACTGCAAGATTCAAATCAGGAATATAAGCGCAGAGCAGATCAACATCGGAGACAACTTCAGTTTGAAGTTGGTGATCTGGTTCTGGCACATTTAAGGAAGGAAAGGTTCCCAAGAGGAACATACAACAAGCTGAAAATGAAGAAAATCAGGCCATGCAGAGTCCTGAAGAAATTCAGAGAAAATGCTTATGAAATCGAGTTGCCAGATGGCATCGGAATATCTATGATATTTAACATCGTAGATTTATACCCATACAGAGCTGGAGAAATAGACACTGGAACTGAGGAACCAGTGATTCAGTGGATGAAACAATTTCCAGTTGCAGAAAAGCCACAGATGGAATGCATACTGGACAAGAGAGTGAGTAAGAAGACTAGAAGGAAAGAATACTATGAGTATCTGGTTAAATGGAAGAACCACCCAGTGGAGGATGCCAGCTGGGAGAGCGAAGAAGTGATACAAAAGCATGGACAAACCGTGCAGGAGCTCATGGACAGGAGCCCATGAAAGTTTTCAAGCCAAGGAGTATGATGCAGGAGCATCGCCAACTCATCAAGCGAGCCAGCACGATGACAGAAGACAGTTGGACAAGCCAGCACAAGTTTTTGAAATGCTTTGGAATTGTTGCACAGATCTTAAATGATTCATTTAAGAGATGGTGCACTTATATATTCTAATGGACCTTGAGCAGATAGCTCTCGTCCTTAGGTAGATAGACGACATTTAATTTAATTAATGCTGGTAGATAGGATTTTAATTCTAGATTTGATAGCTTAGAGTCCGAGAGGGAAAATGGATATAGACACCCTCCTTTGTACATTGTAACATAATTTGGAAACAGAAGCAATAAGAGAAGAGCAAGCAGAGAACTATGTATAGAACACCCATGTACAAATATTGAATTAATAGAAGAAAGCTTTGATTCAAATCCATGGTTATGTGTCTATTCTCTGTGTATTGACGTTATTCTTATGAATGTTTGCTTCCTGTCATGCATTTGCTTTTATATGCTGTGTATGTGATTTCCTGGTTGAATTGAAGTCCGAGAGGGTGAGTGAATGAGTTTCAATTGTTTCCTTAATTAAACCAGAGAATTCCTGCAAGGAGTGCAGTTGAATTTGTCCGCAAGGAGTGCGTCGACAGAAGGGTTCAATTAGAGATAGCTTTTGTTCTCATTTCCTCTAAAGTGCAGTTAGGCACTGTGCCATGCAAGGAGTGCGCAGGCCAAGGAAAACCCTCAGGGTTGCGAACCTGAGAAAAGATTTGGAAGACTGTTGTTGCAGGAGTGCACAGAGTCGAGCGACTTCAACACTTAGACGTTGTTGAAGGTTTTTCCGCAAGGAGTGCGCGCAAGAAGTTATCTGAAGGACTTGAGAAGTCGTGAAAATCTCAGGAGGAGTAGGCCTTCGAATTCACTGAAGGATAAGCGCAGGGAAGCTATTATTGAAAGTCCGAGGGAAGCACCACAGGTTGGCGAGCAGGCAAACGAGTCCCGTGGAGAGATACTTCTTCGTTTCGTAGAAGTACCAAAGGAAGAACAAACAGTCGAAATCCTCTGAGGGGATTTCACGAAGTTCCGTGCGACATTGAATCTTTCAGAGGTGCAAAGAGATTATGGCATGAACGTCTGAAGGTTCAAAGCTCAGGAGGGGGCAGAGCCGTCGATCCGAGTCATAAGGATCATTGGATCTATGTGCATATCGTGTATCGGGGACTCGCAAGGTGAAGTTCCAAAAGTTCACAAAAAGAACTTCGATCTTGCGAGACGCAACATCCTGACAACCAAAGGCTAGCGTGTGGGACCGTAGAAGTGAGTGCCAAATAGGTGGTAGAGATCGAGAGATCTCGTGAACTCAGGAGTTCACAGGGTGCGAGCCCAAGTATTGGGTACTCCAAGTCGCGAGGACGCTAGGTTGCGAGTAGCGAAAGCGCGATAGGATCGTATCGGAGTTTCGGTGCATCGGGACTCGGGAGTCGGAGAGAGACGAGGGCTTGGTATCGCAAGTAGCGAAGTTGCGATAGAGCCGAAGTCCCGATAGAGGAAGGAGGAAGTCAGCGATTTGACTGACCATCGGGTCTCGGGGATTCGAGAGCCCAGTGATCGATAGCGAACTTGCGAAGCCACTAGTTTCGATCCTCCGATAAGAAAGGAAGGGGGATCACGCCCGGGAGAGAGAATCTGTGGGTAAGAACGATTCCCGATAGGGAATCAAAAGAACCTTTGAGTTCTTCGTGCCGAAAACAGAAGAAGATCTTGTGAGAGCGGTCGTGCTCCGAGGAGTGTGGTGGCCACCATCACATGGCCCTCAAGGGATGATATAACATGTGGTTGTTTCCACATTCCCACTTTGAGTTGTACACAAATGTAGCCTTGAAGAAGTCAACTGAAGAATCCCCTAAAGCCAAGTTAAGAAGCCCCTAAAGCCAAGAGAAGAAGCCCCTAAAGTAAAGTAAAGAAGCCCCTAAGGTTGGAGATCCTTAAGGAAGAGGTGCAACCCAAAAGTTGCGACCCTTGGTTGCAACCCCTCATGTGGAGAAGACTCATATAAATAAGAGGAGCCTCATTTGGCATTTGTATCACACCAATTCGACCTAGCCAAGGAAGAGGAGAAAATTTCAGCCTAGATGAGTGAATTTCCAAGGGAAGCTGAAGTGTAGAAGGGATAAATTCCAAGGGAAGATGAAGTGAAGAAGGGAAAAATTCCAAGGGAAGATGAAGCCTTCTGGTAATTTATTCTAGGGTTTTCTTTGAAGGTCATCTTGGAATTTTTGATATAACATTTTTTATAGAATGATTCAGATAGTGAAACTTGGAGGTTTTTCATAAGAGATAGCGAAGAATCTTGGGTACAAATTTTAGGTCTTGAATCATTACACCTTTGGATTATACTCTGTGGAAATTGAGGTTTTTAAAACTATGGTTTTTTCTTCAAAACAAGCCATCTTACCATTTTCACTATAACATTTTTTAGGGATGATTCAAGGAGCGAAACTTGGAGTAATTTCAGAGAAGATATGGAAGAAGATTGGATACAAGTTTGAGATCCTGATTCAATACATGTACAGAGTTATATTTGTTGGAGGTTAGGGTTTGTGACTAATCCAGAAACTTGTCCCAAACAGGTGTTTGGGATAAAATGGTTATATCTGAATCTTGGTAGGTCCAAATTGAATCACATTTGTTTAATTAGAAGGAGAAAAGATCCTAATATACAAGGTCTAAGTTTCAGAATAAAAAATGAAAAATTGAGCTTGTGACAAGTCTTACAAGTTGACATATTTGAAGTACAGTTCTGAGCCATTTTCTATGCAGATTAAAGAAGTTATTTTGGGATTGTATTTGAAGATTGATTTGATCCTGTATAATCATTTAAAATATTCCAAGGGGATTGGTGTCTCCTTCCAGTAGTTGCTAGAAAAATCAAGGAGTGGGTGCTTCCTTCAAATTGGTGCTTGAAACTACTTAAGAAAAATTTCCATGGTTTTCTCCCAGCTGGGTTTCCATGTAAAAATCTGTGTGCAATGTGTATGAGTTTATGTGATGATGAATGGCATGATTAATGGTTAATGTTATATAGTTCTTAAAGGTTAAATTTTTTGAAATAACTCTATACTGATTCACCCCCCCTTAGTATTCTTGAATATTCTAACACATTTACCTTATGCATTGAAGTCATATGCACCATCCAAGATTTCCCTACAAGCATCGACATGAATACCATGTATTGAAGTCACATGCACCAAGAAGGATTATGTTATGAGCATCAAATGTGATACTTGAAACCCATAAAGTATGTTTGGGTAGGTTGGTCCTATGAGAATCCAACCTAAGTATCACAAGGTCAACTCTAAACCTAGTATAGTGCAAAAGGGTATAACGTTAGGATGTCCACACTCAATACAAAATAAGTCTAAACCTAAATGATCACAACGAACAAAGAAAATAGAACTATACCTTAGTTTTCTTCTCAATGTAGCATGGTTCCCTTCTCTGACCTTGCAATAACTTCTTCCTTCAAAATACCTTCAAATAAAAAATATATTCCAATATACCCTTGAACAAGCACAAAACAATATCCAAGATGACTCAATGACATTTGGCAAAATAAAACTTCTCATTATTTTCCAACAAACACAAATGAAGAGAATCCCTCCTTATATAAACAATGTACCACATGAAACTATGGGTGAATACCATGTACAAATACAAAACCATGATCTAATATAAGATGCTCCGACAAAACCACAAGCAAATACAAGAGACACCCTTAATACCATGGTCTAAAACACTCCAAGCCAATAAAATAATGAATAAGTGGATTTTCCTCCAAAAATTTAGCTAACAATCTTATCCAACCCACATGCATGGTCAACCAAGGGCCCAAGAACAACTGTTCCCCCCTAACTAATTCCATGAAGCACAGTGTAGAAGAATAGTCAACTAGGAAAGGTTTATCTCCACAAGAGAAGGAACAATAATTGAGGTGCTCCATCAATAAATGGACACATGGAGTCATAACCAACTCGTACCATCTCATAAAAATCTGTAAGCACCTCATAACCTACCCAAAAAACCTCAACAACCCCACCCATGTGGTCAAGAAGGCACACAAAGACACATGTGTGGGAATACATGTCCAAGAAGGAAAGTGCACCCTCCAGGAAGGCACAAGAAGACACATGTGTGGGAATACATGTCCAAGAAGGAAAGTGCACCATCCAGGAAGGCACAAGAAGACACATGTGTGGGAATACATGTCCAAGAAGGAAAGTGCACCCTCCAGGAGTGATCCATGTGGTACATGATGATTATGATGATGATGATGATGATGATGTGTACTCTTTTTCATAGTTCAATGCATTGTTGCGGGTCCCAATGCAGTGACACATATCCTAATGAAGTATATATATCCCAATGCAGTGTCATGGACCTCGAGGCATGGTACATGGACTTAAAGGCATAGATGCCACCCTTGTTGCATGTACATAGATCCCAATACAATATGCCCACTTATAGTGGTGGGTATAACCCTTTTACAATTCATCAGGTGCTGCACACATACTGATTTCCTCTATCAACATCATAAAAGAAGTTAATTTTAAGGTTTTCCTAAGTTTTATCATTGAAATACAACCTTAACCCTTATTACAGGTGACAAATCCTAAGACAAGAGGTATTTCCTATATCACTAAGTTATATGTAGGTGATATGATGGATACTATGGGAAAGGGGAAAAGGGAGACTCATAGTCATATAGAATGACATAATTTCTCTAATTTTGTCCCACTAAATTTCAAGAACTAGGAATCTTCAATAATTCAACATGTAAGCCTTTAAGAGGGAGCTTTAGCTTTCAGTTACCATTTCCTTGGCATTGTTTCTTACTACCCCTTTCTTTGTATTTTTCTTTGTTTTACTTACTTTCTTTCATTTATCAAGTCCCTTGTTCTCTAGATATGAATTTTTAATCATGGGACTAGGGGCATTGGCCTCATATCGAGGTGACATAGCTCAAGATTTATATTCATTTTTTGGCTTTTAACTTTTTTTACTTGCTCTTCACCTCTAACCTTTTTGGCTTGTTATTGCACAAGCTATAGGTTGGGAAAACCCTGACTCAACTACAAAATGACGACAACTAAGAGAAAACCTACCAAATATCAACTTAGGCAAGTATTCCCATCACTTTAGAGATGAAGTAATCACCTCACATCAAGGGGGGAATCCCGGTGACCCTAGGGGGAAATGAGATGGAAAGTGGTATGATGGAAGTGTATCCCCTATAGGTTAATATACTAAGTGTGGAGAAGGCTTGGGAAAGAGTCTTTATGGTATCCAATCCTTTCCAAAATATATGAGTGCATGCAAAGAGTGATTGTACCTGCCCAAGACGCAAGAAAAGATAAGTATGCACGTAATAGGTTAGGTGGAAAATAAAGTTTAGCTTGCTGTCCTTAATTGAAGTAGTAAACAAAAGTATATATCAGCAACAAAATTATAGTAAGATCTGCAAATGAAGATGCTAAAAGTCTAGTTGAATAAGCAAGAGATAAGCTTAGTAAATACTATTTCAACTCAAGAATAAAAGAACAAGACTTTAGCATGAGATAAGACTAAAAGAAAAAGTGTTGCAGAGATGTGATTTTCAGCCTTATGGATGTAGAATTCAAGTTTTTGCTGTTGATTTTTGGAAAACATCAGGAATACATTCTTCTTCTATATATATAATATCATATAATATATGACATAATATTTATAATACAAGGTACACATATATATAATAAATAAGTAGTTATTTATTATCCAAGGGACACATCTTTTAATGGATGGTCACCATATGTTATCTATGTATGTAACACTCATCATTGTAATAAGAAATATATTGATCATATCTCATCTCATATGAAAAATCATCAGTTACAACCAAGAGATCAACCATCAAAACTTGCCAACAATCCACCCAAAAAGTGCGCTAGCCTTAGTAGATTATATGGGTAATTTTTTAGCAACTTTAGATGATTAAGTAGTGAGTTATTAATGAAAATGTGTTAGGGTTTATGAAACCCTAATAGATGTAGATACAATTTTATAACAACAACAATAAGTACTCAGTAAATTGAGATGCCCCAGTGGCAATCTCAAAAATATTGACTTTCCACGTTTACCAAGGCAAGTAATTTGTATCTCCAATGAAAAATTCATATTAGTGCCTTTAATATTTGTGTGAATGGAGTCTTTATACACAATTTTTATCAACAAGGTCCCTAGGGGTGTAAATCCTCTTACACCCTAGGGTATGCCAATCAAACTAGGGTAATATCTAGGAGGGTATACACACTCGTATTCCTCCCAGCAACCCTTGCAAAATGACTTGTAAACTTAGAAAATTAGATGAAGCTTAATGGAGGGTGTATCCAACATAATCCTCCTAGGGTTTCAACCAACAATAACCAAGAAAGATCAATAAATAGCTAACAAATGCATATTTTTCCTTACCAATTCCAAGAAAGAGAGAGATCAAACCCTAGTTCACCAAGAAAATTACCATCCAATAGAAAGACATAAAGTATCCAAGAGGTGCACACCACCTTATCTCATCCATTCATCAAAATATAACACCAAAAACCATTTGCAAGAGAGATAAACATCAATAATCCTCAAGTATAGAGAAACTTTCAGCCAAGTACTTCTCACTATGGGAGAGTTATGATGAAAATGAGATTCAAAATGATCTTTATTTATACAAAATGTCTTAAACATAGTTTTTCCACTTAAGTAAGGGTAAACACAAATTAAGGGGGAAACAACCCTTATTTTTCCCCTTTACACCAATAATTCTTTTTTTATTCAAACTTTTGAAATTTAAAAAGTGCACAATAGAAACCCTAAAATGACGTTACCCCTCTAGGGGTGACGTTTTGACCCTTTGAGAAAGTCATTAGAGAAGGAAGTTGAAGTCATTGGGAACAATAAAGCCTCCCTCTCATGTGATATATCCTCCTCTCACCAATTCATGCCAAGTGTCAACAAATAGCAACTTCACCACCAAAACCTTAGCCCCAATTGTGATGTCAACTTCTCAAGGGTGACATTTTGGCCTCTCCAAGCAAATAGTTTGGCATGAGAGGGATAGGAAAGGTCCTCCAAGGTGTCCTCTAGGCGTCCAAAGGAAATTCATCATGACCTAACATTTGGGCCCTTGACATCCAACCTGTGGGCTTCAAATGCCATGGAAGCCCAAGATAGGCTTGTTCCTCCAAAACTGTCCGCTAATTGGGTCCTGCAAAAACAAATGGATACACCCTCCAAGTATATCAAGTCAAAGAATCATGATGAGTAAATAAAATCAATAAGAGAGCCACCTAATCATGCACATCCAAACTACTTCATCAAAATAAACCAATGCTTAAATACCCTATGCAATTTTCCAAGTTTAGGTATGGGAAGGTTGACAAAACGACCTAATGAGTGAATCATTCTTCAAGTTTAGGGGTGTTTCCCGAGGGGGCCTCCTTCTAAGTCATGTGTATGAGGTGACATGGATGAGGGGAATAATTTTGGGCATGGGTTCATGACATATAAGGGGTTGTATTGTCTCATTTATGGGTGCCTTTGTAGAGGGTGTGTTGCACCTTCGTTTTCAATGCAACCTTTTTCCAAGCCCATTTATGGCCTTGAATTATTTTTAGAATGTTTCTAGGTTGAAGCCAAGGTGGGGATTCTACCTAAGCAATAAAAAATATTCCCACCTTGACTCTACATTGGTCACATCCTGCTTTCCCAAGTTGGAAACATGTGTGGAGCCTCTACCTAAGCATTAAAAAAAGTGCCCACACATGCCCCTCCCTGGTTGGCATTTGATATTAGTTATTTTTTCATGGGTTCCATCAATTTTTATAAGAGACGTTTCATTGTCCTCATGATCTCTAGATGAGCATCTAGAAGGTTAATGGTTTGGATTTTATCTTTTTCTAGCTACAAGCCTCTGGGCCTTCAGTCCCTTCTTCCTATGAAATGAGGGACAACCCCTTCTTGGGTCAGTACACCTGAGAATCCCAAAAGGTAAGGAGATGAGGGAATGAAGTGTGGAAAGTGACAAGTATGGTCGAGAATGGCATGATCACTCATCAAGAGGACCTCCCAGTAGCAACCCTATCCCTAAGGGTGACCCACTTACTAGGGCACAATGTCAACCACTAAGGTAAAACATGGAAAAGAGCATAAGCAAACATCACATAATCAAAAGCAATAATAGATGTAACAAACTAAAATGCTTCAAATATTGAATTGACACTCACCATAATACCTGACTTGTACCTCATGGAGCAGGACCCAATGTCTTCTGGAGGCCAATTGATGTGGTGGATACCATCATGACGAACCTGGATATGTGGTGGTGAGGTGGTTCTCTGTTTGTGAAAGTAGACACTGATGGTCAAGCCATATCTTGGTACTCAATGTCTACAACCTGAGGGCCTCAAGACATCATCTCCTTAGTTACCCCTAGGAATTGGGGATAACATCTCGCTCATACTTGAGGACATGTGCTCGTCGTAGAGTGCATGTGAACTGCAATATATTTTGGTAGAACTGTGCCTACACTGAAACAAAACACTGTAAAATATAGGGTGGTTCTATCACCCTTTGTCCATTTACATCAAAATAAAAAATGAAACTTATCTAGAAAATAAAATTTTAGCATTTTTTTATTTATTTCTAAACTAAACATGAAATCAATACACAAGTAGAGGAAAATGAAATATGAAATGCATCTAAACTAACATTAGCAATCAAGATGCAAATGCAAGGAAAGCAAGATGACATACCTACTTACCTGGGGCCCGGGCCCTGAAGAAGTCACATGTCACCTTGGTAATAATGTTTGAGGATAGTTCCATTCATTCATAATGGCATCCTCATCCCTTATGTCGTCGACTTGTAAAAAGATTTTGGCCCATATATTTCTTCTATTTTGTAGGGCCCCAACCAAAGACTGCCAAACTTTTGATGCATTCCACGTTTTTCTCTCCTCTTGTCCCACATTAAGACCTGTCCCCCCTCCTTGAAATTTATTTTCCTTGCCTTGCGATCAAAAGTCCCTTTCACCTTTTCTTGATTATTTTCCATCTGATCGAAGGCCATTCTTTGAGTTCTGTCTAATTCCATGAGTTGATCAATTATCCCTTGCAATGCTTCTTTATCTGTGGAAAATTGTTGGGCCATTGGTAGAGATGGAATCTGGAGTTTTATAGGTAAGCGTGCTTCCAATCTATAGACTAGATCAAAAGGGGTTTTCTCGATGGAAGTGTTCGTAGTTGTATGGTCTGCCCATAAGGCATACTTAATTTTTCTATCCCAACTTTTCTTGTTTTCCCCAATAATTTTCTTTCCAATATTCATGACATTCTTGTTGTTGAATTCTGCTAGTCTGTTTCCTTGAAGATTATAATTTGAGGAGTGTGATAGAACAATCCCATACTTAAAAAAAACTCATTGAGCACTATAGAGCAAAAATATTTGGAATTATCCATGGTTATTTTGGCAGGAACATTGAATCTACTGATAATATTCTCCTCAAGGAACTTCATCACAACCTCTTCTATTGCTTTCTTTGTTGGGACAACTTCCACCGATCTAGTGAAATAGTCAGTGGCTGTCAAAACCCATCAATAACCATTACTAGAGTTGTCTTTGAACTCACCAATGAATTCTATTCCCTATTGTTGAAAGAGCACTTCTATGATGACTAGCTTAAGGGGAAGGGTAGGGAGGCGTTTCTTGTCGGAAACGAATTGACACGGTTGACAGGATATGACGTACCAATGTGTGTCAAAGAAAATAGTGGGCCAATAATATATTTCTCTTAAAATCTTATGGGAAGTGGTACGAGTTGCAAAATGGGATCCACAATACTCTGAATGAAGGTCATAAATTAACCTGTCAACTTCTTCTTTATTCACACACCTGAGGATTACCTCGTTAGGGTTCCTCCACCCAAGGCTGTTCTTTGTTAAACAATACTTCATAGATTTGAGTCTTAGAGATCTCCTCTTGTGATCTACCAAATGATTGGGGCAAGTGAGATTCTTCAAGTAATAAATGATATTCAAATACCACTCTTTGTTCTCAATTTCACTTATGATTACATTGATTTTCTCCTTCTCTCCTATTTCGATGGCTTCTTGATTGTTTTCTGTCAACATTTTATCCAATCCTTGCCCTTTGATTATGTTGGATGGTTTGATCTCCAAATCTTATTCTTGTATCTGTGAAACCCACTTTTCCCTCAATCCAAGGAAAACTTGTTGTGAAAAAAACGTCCTTCACAGTAGGGTAAGGGACGAAGGCTTTAATCTTGTTGTATCCCACATAAGTCTGAAAATGATTGAGAGACTTAACCAGAGCGTAATCTTGTTTTTCCGTAATGGTGTAATTCAGCTCTGAATCCCTAATATCCTTGCTCATAAAAGAAATCGACTATTCATCCCCTTGATCATTTTTCTGTAACAAAACTCCTGCAATAATTTCATTTGAAGCGAAAGAGAATATGATGAATTCCTTAGAAAAATTTGGACTGACCAGGACTAGTGTGACAGTTATTTCTTCCTTGATATGTTGGAAAGATAACTTACCTTCGTTGTCCCATTCAAAATGGGCATCATTTTTTAACAATTAGTTAATGGGTTTAATGATCTCGACAAAGTTCGGGATGAACCTCCTTAGGAATTTAATTTGGGCAAATAAATATTGTAAGGATTTATTGTCTTTGGGGAGATGGATCTTCTTGACGAATTTCACCATGGCAGGGCCTATTATGATTCTATCTTTAGAAATAATATGACCCAGTAACTTGCCTTTGTCAACATCAAAAATTGATTTCTTAGGGTTGAGAGAAATTCCATACTCCCTGCACCTTTGAAAAATCGTTCTCAAGTGTTGGATGTGTTGATCCCTCTTCTTGGAGATAACAGTTAGATCATCTTGGTAAATCTCTATAAGTTTCCCAATCAAATCCATAAAATCATAATCCATGGCACGCTGGAAAGTGGTGCCTACATTGGTCAGTGCAAATGGCATTCTCAAGTACTTATAAGTTCCCCAAGGTGTGGTGAAAGCAATTTTTAGTTGGTCATCCTCTTTTTATCAATACTTGATTATACCCCGAGAAACCATCAAGCATATACACAATTTTTTCTCCTATGACTCTTTGCAAAAGATACTCCATGTTTGGTAAAGGGTAGTTGTCTTTAAGCGAATCCTGGTTAAATTTTATGAAATCAACGAATATCCTAATCTCACCAGTATTTTTCCTGACGATGACTGGATCAGACACCCAAGATGAATATCTGATAGGCTCAATTATTCCTGACTCAACCATGTTTTGTAATTCCTTTTGGACCTATGGGGAAACTTTCAGGTTCATCTACCCGAGCTTCTGCCTGAAAGGTTTCGTACCTTCTACAAGGGGAATAACATGTTGTATGACGTCCTCTATGAAGGATTTCATATCTTTGTAAGACCAAGCGAAAACATCCTTAAATTCTCTTATGAGGGAAATCAACTTCTCCCTTTCATTAGTCGTTGTTCCTTTTCCAAACTTGATAATTTATGGGGATTCTTTGGTGCCAATATCGAATTCAATGATCTCTTCATCGATTTTTCTTGACGACGTCCTCTTATAGATATCATTTCGTTCAAAAAGTCTCTCTAAGGGGAAGATTCCCTTAGGCAAGGGTCCATCAGCTAATTCAATGATCTCAATATTTCCCTATTCCGTGAGTAAGTTTATTTGGGCTTCCGAGAACTCACCTTCATTTTTGAGGAAGTGTAGAATCTAGTTTTCATTATCAAAAACCTACCAATGTTCTAAGTTATCAGGTAGTGAGGGAATGTAATTTACTTCCTCTTTATGTTAAGCCCTAATATTGGCTCATTACCCCTTAATTGGGGCATATTATATTAGTAATGTTATTTTATTTATGTCGGCTTTAGGCCATTAGTTGTAATTATACCTCCTAGTCTCCTATATATACCAAGGAGACATTTTCATTTTGAATCATCTTGTACTTGAAAATTTAAGTGG
>JASDQU010739557.1:71830-84120 GCA_032191745.1 Picea mariana | reverse complement strand
AGTAATATTCCTTAATATTTAAATTTGTAAATACAATCCACTTTTTAGTGTGCACATACCCATTCCTTTATTCTTATTTTTGTTATTTGAGTTCATTCATAACATATTTATTATTGTTATCTTTGTTTTGTTATTTCAACTTCATTTATAACATATTTATTATTGTTATTTTTATTTTGCAATAATAGAGTGTCAAATCACATCCAGCACATTACATGTGGAGTAAGAGTAGATTTCATATCTATGTAGAAAATTTGTTGTGTTGCAGACTATATGAATTTAAATGAAAATTTGAGATGCCCCTTTTTCATTGGAAAAGAGTAGATTAATTTTGTTGTGTTTTAGAGGATATGAATTTAAATGAAAATTTGAGATGCCCCTTTTTTATTGGAAAAGAGTAGATTTAATATCTATGTAGAAAATTGTGTGTTATAAAGGGTATGAATTTCAATGAAAGTGGCTAATTGAGATGTTTCTTTTTCATTGGAAAGCATATCCATAAAAAATTTAAAACGTGTGGTTGGATTTTTATGAAGTGGGAACAAAGTTAGAAGCTTTAAAAGTTATGTTCTAGGAAGGGGAAAGTCCGCACATGTTTCAATTGGTGTAAGAAATAAATAAATATTA
The DNA here is from genome assembly GCA_032191745.1 of Picea mariana. NCBI lineage: Eukaryota > Viridiplantae > Streptophyta > Pinopsida > Pinales > Pinaceae > Picea > Picea mariana. Next base: position 83,493 of record JASDQU010739557.1, on the reverse strand, counting down.
TTGGAAGAAATTGTCCAAATTTATTTGGACATAAAATATTAGTTTTAGATTTGCATTAAGAAGGTATATCTATTTYATGTATGTTGTTTTTTATTTTCTATATGAAACTTCCACTTGAAATAAATTATTGATTAAAAAGGCACATTTAAACAAGAGTTGCATTGCAGTGTAGCRCTTATTAGGTAAGATCGGAAGAAAGAGATTTAAATTGAAAGAATTCTTAAGTGTCTAATCTTTAAGCTTATTGATTATCAATTCCTCAATTGGTTAGATTTTGGTTCCTTGATTAGATTGATTAGATTGGGAGTTAGATTTTTCTAATTAAATTGAGTTTTGTTTGAGATAATTAAAATTATTATAAAACTTTCAAATTGTTTTGATAAGCATATAATATCCTAATTTATTAATATATTATGTATCAAATGTCCCATCCCATAAATAAAATGTTGATACACAATATGGAATGCTAACAATGAACCGTATATAAATATTGCAAATACTTATACTTGGCAATAGTGTTCATCTATCAGAAACATCTAGTCTATGGCAACTTACTAAATGAATAAATTTCATCTTACTTTTCATCTAGTAAAGGGAAAAGAAAAAGAAGAGAGCTTGATTAGTTGGACGCAAAGTATCTGGAATTCGAGTCGTCCGACGGAATCGCCTCCAACGGACGGCAATTGACGGAAACTGGAACCGTTGTAAACGGCAAAAACAATTATTTTAATTTCGGGCAATTTGAATTCTAATTTCTAAGGGTTCTTCTTACGATTTTGCACGAAGAAGAATTTAATGTAGGCCAAAACTATTCGGTTCGAGCAAATCTTCAGTCCCAAAATTCTGTCTCTTCTACACTGAATCGATCCCTGTTGGAGTACATATGCCATCTGTCCTCGAATTCCTCCGCAGACCACCAAATTCAGCATCTTTTGTGTCAAGACGGCTCTTCTGAGCCCAAATTTGAACATTTTGACCTCAAATTGTTCAAATTCGAGTCAGATTACAAATTATGTCAAATTTGCAATAGAATTTGCCCATTCTGAGTTTAAATTGACGTTATTGAGGCTGAATTTCTGATATTTTTAGCAAATTTCACCTGCATTTTCTGTAAAGGTCGAATTCGTCAAGTTCCAAAGCAAAAAATTATTTAGCTTATGTAGGCCTAAGGACACCGGGCAGATGCTAGAAACAATAGATACAGTCATTACGAGGCCATTAGGCCATTAAGGTAGAATTAAAAGAACAAATTAAATATTCGCCAACACTTCTACAATAAGGGGTTCAATTTCTTCACCAATCATAATTTTAAAAAATGGTTTAATTTAAAAATAAAATAAAATAAATTTAATATAACAATGTTATACTTTGGAAAATTGTTTAAATTTATAGACAAACTACTTAGTCAATGGAATTAATGTCAAATCAATAGCAAACTCATTAATATAGTCATGCTTTGGTAGGGACTAATAAGGATAGGATAGAAGTGTCGAAAAAAAAGATGGATGCGCATGAGAGATTTATTCTTACTGATATAGATTTAAGATTCCAGATTTAAGATAATATAGAAAATTAAAAAAAAAAAATGTGTAGTTAGATTTAAAAGAGAATTGTAAAGAGTGGTATGTAGACATATTTATGTGATGTGAAGATAACTATTTTGAGCTTTTGTTTGTATAATCTTCTCTTCTCTATGATGATTCTATTTGAAGAGAATTTACAAGAGGTAAGGAAGATCTTCTAACTTCTCTTCGATGAAGCTCTTCTTCTTTATGATGGATCTCCTAATGAGAAAAATGCATTAATTGAAAGGAAAGTAGAAACCATTAAGGTAAGCCATGAGCAAGTGGTGAAAAGAGATTTTTTCTTGAATATTTTACAATAGAAATGTTCTCTGTAACCTTACAAGCAACTTTTCACATCTATGTGGATGACATTCTTTTATCACATAATTATGAATCTCTTGGTTGAGTGATACATTGACCCTTTTGTTGAGCATCTTAAATGGAGTGTAGTGAGCGAGTGTATTCAATTCATCAAATAATACCATTTTGAAAACTTCTATCTGTTCAAGTGGGCCCCTTGATCATATTCTAGCAAAGGCCAAAGAAGTGCATGAATAAGGAATCGCATAGGCAAGCTGCTTTTTGGTCCTCAAGCCAAGGACAAAACATTCCAAGAGGGAGGGCAAGTTGTGTACTTAAATGCAACATTTCTATTATGAAAAAACATTTATGTACATGAACGATTTGTCTGTGTTTATAATTTTGTAATAATTTAATCTTTTTATATTTTGTACGAGGGTGTTTTTGATAAAGAAGGAATTAAATAGATAATTAGTGTGTTTAAGATTCATGAGATAAATAAAATCTTAATTACTTCGTAAAGATAAATAGGGACACAACTTAGGGATTTAATCTGTCTTTTGTATAATCGAGGTCTGCCCCTCTCTTGTGATCATTCATGACTACCAATCAATCAAATCATATTACACTTTTTAATACATTTTGGAGAAGCCTTCCTCCGTTATTTAGATTTGGAGGTGTAATCCACTCTTAGGTGTACAAGTGCTATGTTCTTTTATTTCTATCTTGTTTTTGTCATTTATAAAAAATGAAAGCTTCTTTTAAACTCTATTAGTAAGCAATATGTATAGGGATTTAATACAAAAAAAAAAGGTTATGACCACATCCTTCATATTGAAAGTGAAAAGTCAAACATGTTGATGCTTTGGTAGCTATGGGAGGTATTAACCTCCATGTGTAACCTTTAACTTAGAATAAAATATTCCGGAAGCAAGTGAACCATTAAACAGATGTGTGGGAACCCTAGAAGACAAGTTGACATAGAAGAATAATAATATTAGATTATTATCTTCCAGAAATACAAGTCGGCTCTGCAGGAAAAAGATAAACATAAAATATAATTACAAGAAAGTCAAGTCGGTCCAGCCATAAAAGTCATTGGATAGATTAATATAAATAGAGTGCATTTCATCTCATTTGGACAGCGAGAAAAGTGCACAAGTCTTGTGGAGAGTTGTATTTCCAGCTGCAACTATAGCTACAAGGAGGAATAAGGGTGTATGGTCATCTCTTGGGTCTTGGTATCTCTCTAGTGTTATCTTGGTGATTATCTTGGTGATTCTCTTGGTGGTTCTTGGTGATTCTCTTGATGGTTCTTGGTGAAACTTTTGGTTATATTCTTGGTGATATTCTTACCAAGTATGGCACAAGTCTGAGAGAGTAGTATAATTGTAGTTGTTGCAGTTGTGTATGGTACTTGTTCTATGGAGACTATCTCTCTTGTGCACTACCCTTGGAGAAGGAGCTCTCTAGTTTTCTTGAGTTGTTGTTGCATGTAAAGCCCCTGTTTCCCCCAGCTTGTAATTAATCATTAATTATGATCACCATGCCATGGCATGGGAACAATGTAAATGTATTATTTAGATTGTTAATGACTAACTGTGAGGGTAAATCCTTGAAGTACTGGCCATGATATCACTAGAGGAAAGAGTGAGGAAACTGTGGAGAGGGTTCATTAGTTCAAATGAACCAAATTCTATTTGCTGAGATAATAAACCTCATTCGGATCCCAAGGAGAGGAATTAGTTAATGAAGGAAGGACTAGTGGTTGGATAATCAACCACCCCCATGAATGGAAGCATGGTCTCGTTGAGGAGACGGGATTTTGTCAACCCGAAGTACCACAGAGTCTTGCAGACCCAGGTTGACCCAAGTTTCCTTCTGACAGAAGGAACAGGATAGGTCAAGAACCATCCTGGGAAAGGCATGAAAGGGGGGGGGGACACATGGGCAAACAGTGGATAAAGAGGTGTGTGCGTGAGACTCTGTAGAGAGAAGGAGAGACACCAGACAAGAGCACATGCATAGAGGGGAATGTGTGACCCAGATATGCAAAAGGAAAGAGAATGGTCATGAGTTTGATGTTGAGGAAGCATCTGATAAACCTTGCAGGTTGCTCTGAAAAAGAGAGGATCTCTGAGAAACAGTATAAATTTCCCTGGTGATATCATGGCTTGACACGGAGGTGGCTAGAGCACTAAGAATGAATGCCTCTGAGCCTATGGTTGAGTGGAAATACAAACACCCACATTCATTTGGTTGGCTGCAACTTGTAATAGATAAGTACTTTGTTTACCCTCCACACTTGAATTGAAATGCATGATCGAATATTTGTGTCTGTGACTAATATTTGTAGTGTTTGATTCATAATGAAAATGATTAAGGTTCTTCTATAAACGGTTACCTTCGAATGGTTACAAGATGACCAATGTGGCCTCTGGGCTGGTTGGCAAATCCTTGTTGTATTCTCCCCAAGGATCAACTTCACATTACTAGAGTTGGGGCAGACTCCACGGGAATGCTACAGTCTTGTTGATCCTTCGAAGGTGCATTTCCCTATGTTAGAACCTAATTTCTGTGAGTGGAGGGCGCTTCCTTAAAACCAGTAGCCTAAGAGACCATAGGCTCGTGCCCACGGCCTTAACCAAATCTTGGCTAAGAGTCGAGCTTACAGCCCAAGACTCATTAAAGGGTACATATGACCAAGGTCTGGGAACCCTGCGCTAGCCAAAAGGAGATAAGACTTTTTGGCTTCGAAAATCTGGGAGTTCGGAGCTCCGGGGTATTGCGACCTTAACCAAATCATGGCCAAGAGGTATGAATGTAGCCTTTGCGGCTTGAAAAATCTCCATATAACCAAGGCCTAGGAACCATGGGTTAATTTATGAGGCAGCTAAGTGTTCGGGACTCCAAGAGTCCGGAGCCCTGGGGAATTAAGTAATGCAAAGACCAAATTGCACTGACGATGACCTGTCGAGATGGTATCTTGACGGTGGACTGACAACTGGAAGTCATTTACCCATTAATGTTAGACTCGTCCCCACATTAAACCTCGATCCACTTACCGGTCACGAAGCGATGCAGGTCATAGATCTAAGGACACTCAAGAATTTCCCTAATCGTTAGATCTATGCTGAGGTCAATCAGGCGTTGACCACTTCAGGATAACAAAGGTGTTGCATCTCCAAAACTCCCGAATGTTGAATTTACGAAGTAACGTGGACCGTTTATCTTCAGATCCTTTGGGATCCTCCTCAGCCATTGATTTGGGGACTCCGTTGAGAACCCCTCTTAACCATCGATCAACCAGGATGTGTCTCCATGGATCAAGTATATCCGGGAGGTTTTGACCTGATGGTGAATGTGCACTTCGTCGGAGCGCTTAAAGGTCAAAATCCATCCCAACCATCCATCGTTAAGTACACATGTCGCTAGATCCAGTAGTCCAAAGACTTGGCACTCCGGAGGAACTTGGCCAAGAGTCTTCAAGGAGTGAAGACTTCCGAAGTCACCAACGGCAAAGAAAATATCAGTCGTTGACAAGTAGGGGACGCGTGGTGCCAGATCATTTAGTCCATAGACTTAGCACTCCATAGCATTTGGGTGTGGTGTGTCAATAAGCTCAGAAGACTGAAGTGATGAGAGTCGTCGATCTGAGGATGCTTTGGGACTTTTCCTAACCGTCATATCTAGGTTGTGGTCAGTCTGATGCTGACCAACTCTGAAAGCACAGAGGATTTTGCATTGCAAAACTCCCAAATGTTGAAGTTACGAATTAACGTGAACTGTAGATTCATGGATCTACGTGGATGCACCTTGACCGTGAGATCTTAGGGACATTCGAAGGTTGTCAGTCTAGTGTGACGTGGTAGGTTGATGTCATCAAGGTGACGTGGAACCACGATCGGTGAGCCACGTGTCACCTCGATTTGTGCATTTCATAGACCCTATATGCCTATTGGAACGTGACATGTGTCACCCCTTATTGAGGACCGTGTCACCCTTGGCCCTTGCCGCGTGTCATCCCCGGCACTTATCTGTTTGGTCCAAGTGGTCGAAGCCACGTGGAAAGGTTTCAGGAATTTGGGGTGTAGTGTCGTAGAGGGACGTTCAACATAGAAATTTGAACGTCGATGTTCAACATAGAACGTTGAACATCGAACGCGGACGTTCAACGTAGAGTGTCGAATGCCAAACGTCGAATGTCGAACGTTAATCATCGAATAGTCAAGGCCACGTGGAGAGATTCCGGGACTTCAGGGAGTATGCGTGCATTTAGAAAAAGGGGCGTTCAGCGCCAAACATCGACCGCCATGTGGTCCCCAACTGATAATGTTGAGACAACTTCAGGAGGCCACATCTTACAAACCAGAGGTCGAACTAGAGTCAGTAACAGTCGTTAGAGAGCTACGGGCGAGTAGAGGAGGATTAAGACCTCGGAGAGATGAGTTGAGATGATTAGAGTGAGAAAAAATTTGATGCCCCACCCCATGAAAGGGTATTTAGGGGTCAGGTGTGTTACAAATTGGTATCATAGCATGAAAACAACACTTGTCCTGCTTAGGCTCATGCATGATTCGCATATAAATATTATTAGAGGACCTTAAGGGGTAACACCCTATTTTACCCATTCCTAAAAGGCTTAGTAAACCTCTACTGAAGCGAGGAATGAAACTTTCTACTATTGATAGATGTTTTGGAAATATGCATTGTATGTTGCTAATGTTTCCAAAGAAGGAAGCTGACTTCATTATGCAATCGTACGTGTTTTTGTAAACAGACATAAGATTGGGTTACCATGGCTAAGGTGAGCTTGTTGAGATTATTACCGCCAAACGGAAATCATCTGCATAAGTTCCTCGAGTAGAAGGATGTGGATTTAAACTTCAGTTGGGATTTTACCCGACGACGTTGAATCATGCTAGTATGTGGTAGAGAAAGCCTACCATTTCTTCTCGAAAATGATGGCCAATCCCACGGGAATGGGATTATGTTGATGAGCACTAATAGAAAGACTCGAAGGTGAATGGATTGAAAGGATCTGTGGCAATAATAATTATTTTTTTAATAAAGGATTAAACCCGGTATATGTGTATGACCCCTCACGATCAGAGGATTAATGGAAATGGTAAGGTCAATTCACAGACTGAAAATTGTTGTTGAAATAATCCAGTAAGAAAGTAAAAAAGGAACCCTATAGATTGAGAGAAACCTTCATGAAGGTAGAAGTGAATCGACAAGAGAAAGTTCAAAAGCTCATGGTTATGCTAATTGAATGTATATCCATGTCAACTCAAGGGCATGTCCATGCATAAGAATGCATATGGAAAAATATTGAACACGCAAACTAAGCATGTTATAACCTGTGATGGGTTATAAGGTAAGGTCTACTAATGGACCTTTTAGATGAGGATGAACTTATGACAAAAGTAATTAACCGCAAGAATGAAATTTGATAATGTTGTGGCCTATTGCCTTAATACAACAGGACTGTAAGTATTTATGAGACATCGATGTAAGGTCTGATTAAGGAAGCGTCAAACACCATTGGACGACTAGTGGATCATATTGACATCCAGAGGTGGATGGTAGCCATGTGGATATGGATTGGTATACTCATAAAGCTATAAGAGGGAGTTTAGGAAGAGATTCCCTTGTAAAGATCAATTGACCAAGAGTTAATTGAGGCATGAAGAAGAGACTAGAAGTGGTTATCTTACTGCCTTGAGTGGCACAATAACTACCCATCTGAATTCTTAATTATGGAAGGATTTTTACAATAGAAAGGAAAAAGGTGACCCTTGTATGTTATTTCCATGTAGTATGGGCAACATTAGTATGAATTATGACTGTGAGACTAGTCATATGAGTGACTGTAATCTATCACTAAAGAACACTAATATTAAAATTAAAATATCAATGTAAAAGGGGTGCAAGACATGCACCTACATATACGTGTATACATGCTTAAAAGAATGATATGATTACAAGCCCCCAATTGAGAGGGAAACTCAGTGTTGAGTGTCTCTATGAGGCTTGTCATAAGGATGGCAGAAATATCCTTGCAAGGAGGATCTGGAAGTCTGATATGTCCATGTGAATGTATGGCATGGAAAGGGTGCAAGCAATGAGCTTGCATGATGAATGTCGGGCTATGGTTGTATATGCTTGAGGACATGGGGTTAATGCATTGTGAGGCATCTAGACATAAAGACTTATATTAATACCAATTAGGTATGAATTATATTAAAGGTGCAAGTGATGCACGTGTATGATGTATGAATATATGCATACAAAAGGCACAATATGACTATCGTGATGAGTGGAATGTGAGGCAAGAATTCCACTTGACAAAGTTTAATGAATACCATGGATACATGGTTGAATCCATTCTGAAGAGTCAATTTTGAATGATGGCTTGATGGGAATGTGTTCCATTCCCTCAGGAAAGACTAATATAAATAGATGAAAGAGTAAAGAAGCAAGGATGCTATGTTGTCATGACAAAAGGCAACATGATTAAGACTTTGAGGGTTGCATGAGAACAATTGTGAACCATCATAAGTTAAATGATTTATGAGTGTGCATGTGGTTAAATTCATCATGGATGTAAGTTAACAAAACAAGGAATAGGTGTGGACGAATAATCTGGATGCATAACAAATATGCATCTTTATATTCCTTATGGAATATTTGATAAACAACTGAACTAACTCAAGGTTGAGGCTATTACAGATAGTGAAGGATATGAAATAAGGAAGTTGGATGTTGAAGGAGTTCCCTATGAAGAAACTATGTAAGGAATCTATCAGGGGAACAGAGTTACAGCGTTAATGATTGATGGAAATTGAGCAGTGGGTTGCAAACCTATATATATACATATATATATGTAAGAATTCTAGATTTCATTTTGCAACAAAAGTATGAGCAGAAGACTAACAAATGAATGTTGACCATTTTGATAACTGAATGGTAATGTGTAGAATGCACAGGTTCATATTTCATTGTGAGCAAAAGTTGCTAGTAAAGCATGTTGATGTATCCAAAAAGGTTAGGGTGAGGCCTAACCAAATTTGCTCAAGTAAAAGAACAAGAAGATCCCAATAGGGAGTAATTGCAAAAGCAAAGGCAGTGAGGCCTTAGAAATAACTCCGTTGGGATGAAAATCCCAAGTGGTGTAGAAGAAGTTGGAAAAAGGGAAGAATCCCTTAACTCCTTTCTTCTTGTCTAATGCATTCTCTGGGATAAGAGAAAATTGGAAAGATGATGTGTGAAAATATTTTAATGACTAGAAAGCTACGATACTTGCATTCTATTTTACATAACGACTAACATATTTATGATGTATATCATGTGTAGAATGGAATTGGAACTGTCGAGAAAGACAGTTGTCGATGATGAACAACCTCAAGCAAAGGAAAACTATGAGAAGGTTGTTGTTAAAATATTGTTGAAGGGACTTTAAACGTCTCCACAAAGCACCATTGATGAGGTGATATCAAAGAGGGTGCTAGCAACCAGAGAAGGTATAAGAATGTTCATACCTATGTGGCATGAGGTATGAAGGGATTTGGTAAGAATCCCTTCTAAAAATATTTCATTATCTTAACGATATGCACATAATTTGGAAGTGGTTTTTGTATGCCATTGATACCCAAGTAGGGCATGATTCAGTAAAAAAAAAAAAAAAAACCTGAATAATAGAGAGAGGAAGTCCATGCTAGCTAAAGATGAGTTATAATCCTTGCAATAAAATGCAAGAGTAAAGAGTACCATGGGTACAATGACCAATATAGGGAGATGGGGAATAAAGGCGCTCATAGTTAGCACATTGAATCGAATACATTGAGGAAATGCATGATTGCATAAGAGGGTAGGTAATGGACTGCCCATTAAGGAAGGAGGACCTTCCAATACTCTACCTAAATGGGAGAGATGTTACAGAAAAGGAGAAAATTGAGTGGCCATGAGTATTGGCACCCTGGTTACTATTGAAGTAAAGAATGCTTGGGTGCACTCAAGAGAAAATTTTGGTTTCATATGTGTCATGGTCATCATGTAGCCGGAAGTATAGTCCTACTGCAACGATGAACAAAAATGAATAATCCATATGGTGAAGAACTTGGCTAAGCTCCAACACACCATGGAAAATAACTTGACATAATGCGTGGTGAACTTGAAATCAACACAAGGGTGCATGGTATATGGATGTGACCATGGATATTCATACCTTGGACTAAGTTCACTTAATGTTGAATTACATTTTGAAAAGTTTGGTATATATATATATATATTCTAACAGTTGCATCACATCTCTATATAAACATCAAAGGAAACCTCATTCCTTATAACTTGTGTATTCTAATAGTTGCATCACATCTCTATATAAACATCAAAGGAAACCTCATTCCTTTTATATACACACACATGAGAAACTAACTACTTGTTTGGTTGTATAAGGAAGGAATTGCAGAAAGAAAAGGGTCTTGGACATGGCCATGATGAAAGCCCATAATGAAGACCAATTTCCTGCTAAGCCAAACTGATATGGGAAAGGAAAGTCCCTATGATCATGAATCGGTTTCCTGTGCAAAATAGATCTGAAATTAAATATGGAATTTGGAAAATCTGTGGGTGACAAATTTATAATAAAAATTATGAATTTGAAATTGATGATGGTATCTCATAATTTATGTGTACCTGTAATACAGGTAAGACAAAATATTGGTCTAGGGAAGACAGATGAAGGCGTTCAAGCTAGAAAGCAGGAAAGAGGCTATTGTTAAGACATGAGAACCATGTGGTAAGCCATGATCGCCCTAGAAAATGTTGTGTTGTGGTAACACAAGTCGGAGGGATGCCTTGGAAGAGAAAGTCTGAGGAATGCCCCGACTGAAAGGCTCAATGAATTCTCTGAAATTATTCTTGTGCGATAAATCCTTGGAAAGGCAAGATGGATCACCTGAGGAACTGTATAGCAGAGAAGGGGATGCCTGAGCTTGGGCCTGGACGGTGAGTGGCCGCAAGGAAGAAGGGACTTGAAAATTCTCCCACACTATTGATTGGGATCATGCACACAATGGGTATGTCCAGGAAAAACGGTGAGCCAAGAAAACAAGACAGCCATGTGGATATGAATCCATGAATTGCACAAATGAGTATTGTGCTAAGTTATGAATTTTTCTTGAATTTTATGCAACAGTAAAATGTTTATGCATGAAAGCTATGATTAATATGTGTGTTGTCCAATATTATTGAAGTCAGGTGACGAAGTCCAAGAGTCTGAAAGGGACCTGAACAAGAAAGAGGGTCAAGATTTCTGAAGCAGTTGAATGAGAAAGGCATGGCAGGTGTTATTGAGAAAGAACATCGAGGACAGTGTTCCATTTTAAAGGGGAGGGGATTGTAATACCCATGTTTCCCCCATCTTGTAATTAATCATTAATTATGATCACCATGCCATGGCATGGGAACAATGTAAATGTATTATTTAGATTTCCAATGACTGACTGTGGGGGTAAAGACTTGAAGTATCAGCCATGATATCACTAGAGGAAAGAGTGAGGAAACTATGTAGAGGGTTCATTAGTTCAAATGACCCAAATTCCCTTTGTTCAGATAATAAGCCTCATTTGGATCCCAAGGAGAGGAATCAGTTAATGAAGGAAGGATTTTTGGTTGGATAATCAACCAACCCATGAATGGAAGCATGGTCTAGCTGAGGAGATAGAAGGTTTTCAGCCCGAAGTACCATAGAGTCCTGCACACCCAGGCTGACTTGAGTTTCCTTCTGACAGA
>JASDQU010739557.1:19845-71793 GCA_032191745.1 Picea mariana | reverse complement strand
GGGGGGGGGGAGGGAACACACGAGAAGATAGTGGAGAGAGAGGTGTGTGTGTGAGGCTCTGCAGAGAACAGGAGAGACACCAAACAATATTGCATGCACATAGGGGAATGCATGACCCAGATATGCAGAAGGAAGAAGAAAGGTCACGAGTTTGATGTTGAGGAAGCATCTGATAAACCTCATAGGTTGCTCTGAAAAAGAGAGGATCTCTGAGAAATGGTATAAATTTCCATGGTGATATCATGGCTTGGCACGGGGGTGGACAGAGCTCTAGGAATGAATGCCTCTAATCCTATGGTTGGGTGGAAAGGATAACACCCACAGTCAATTGGTTGGTTGCAACCTGTAATAGATAAGTACTTTGTTTACCCTACGCACTTGAATTGAAATGCATGGTCGAATGTTTGTGTCTGTAACTAAGATTTGTAGTGTTTGATTCATAATGGAAATGCTTAATGTTCTTCTCTAAATTGTTGCCTTCGAATGGTTATAAGATGACCAGCGTGGCCTCTGGGATGGTTGGGAAATTCTGAAGGTATTCTCCCCAGGGATCAACTTCACAGTACTAGAGTCGGGGCAGACTCCACGGGAGTGCTACAGTCATGTTGATCCTTCGAAGGTGCCTTTCCCTGTGTTGGAACCTAAGTTCTATGAGTGGAGGGTGTTTCCTTTAAACCATTAGCCTAAGATACTACAGGCTCGTGCCCACAGCCTTAACCAAATCTCGGCTAAGAGTCGAGCTTACAGCCCGAGACTCATTAGAGGGTCCATATGACCAAGGTCTGGGAACCCTACGCTAGCCGAAAGGAGCTAATAATTTATGGCTTTGGAAATCCAGGAGTTCGGGCCTCTAAGGTGTTGCAACCTTAACCGAATCGTGGCCAAGAGGTATGACAGTAGCCTTTGGGGATTGACAAAGATCCATATAACCAAGGCCTAGGAACCCTGGGTTAATTTCTGAGGGAGATAAGTGTTCGATACACCGGGAGTCTGGAGCCCCGGGGAATTAAGTATTGCAAAGACAAAATTGCGCTAAAGACGACCTGTCGATTCGGTGGCTTGATGGCGGACCGACAACTGGCAGTCATTTACCCATTACCGTGGGACTCGTCCCCAAGTTAAACCTCGATCCACTTATCGGTCACGAAGCGACGTGGGATGTAGATATAAGGGCACTCGATAATTTCCATTATCGTTAGATCTACGCCGAGGTCAGTTCGGTGTTGACCTCTTTGGGAGAACAAAGGTTTTGCACCTCCAAAACTCCCGAATGTTGAATTTAAGAAGTAACATGGACCATCGATCTTCAGATCCTTCGGGATCCTCCTCAACCATCGATCTGGAGACTCTGTTGAGAACCCCTCTTAACCCTCCATCAACCAAGATGTGTGTCCATGAATCGAGTATATCTGGGAGGTTTTGACATGAAGGTGAATCTGCACTTCGTCGGAGCGTCGAAAGGTCAGAGTCCATCCCATTCGTCCATCGTTAAGGACACATGTCACTAGATCCGGTAGTCTGGAGACTTGGCACTCCAAAGGAACTTAACCGAGAATATTCAAGGCGTGAAGACTCCTGAAGTCATGAACGATGAAGTAAATCTCAGTCATTGATAGGTAGGGGATGCATGGTGCCAGATCCTTTAGTCTGGAGACTTGCCACTACGAGGTATTTGAGGTGTGGTGTGTCGATAAGCTCCGAAGCCCGAAGTGACGAGAGTCATCGATCCGAGGATGCTTTGGGACTTTTTCTGACCATCAGATCTAGGTTGTGGTCAGTCCAGCGCTGACCTAATATGGAAGAAAAGAGGAGTTTTCATCGTAAAAATCCTGAATGTCGAAGTTACGAATTAACGTGAGTCGTAGATTCATGGATTTACATGGACGCACCTTGAACGTGAGATCTAAGGGATGTTGGAAGGTTATCAGTCTCATGTGACGTGGCAAGATGACAGTCACCAGGGTGACGTGGAACCATGATCGACAAGCCATGTGTCACCTCGATTTGTGCATTTCGTAGACCCTATAAGCATATTGCAATGTGACACATGTCACCCACTGATGAGGACCCGTGTCACCCTTGGCCCTTGTCACGTGTCATCCCTGGCACTTCCCTGTTTGGTCCAGGTGGTCGAAGCCACATGGAGAGGCTTCGGTACTTTTGGGTGTAGTATCATAGAGGCAGATTCAATGTAGAACGTCGAATGTCGAATGTCGATGTTCCACGTAGAACGTTGAAGACCAACGTTCAACGTAGAGCGTCGAACGTCAATCATCGAATGGTCGAGGCCACGTGGAGAGATTTCGGGACTTCGAGGAGTATGTGTGCATTTAGAAAAAGGGGCGTTCAATGCCGAATGCCAACCTCCATGCGGTCCCAAACTGATAACGCCCGGACAACTTTGGGAGGCCACATCTTGCAAACCAAAGGTCATATTAGAGTCGGTAACAGTCATCAGAGAGATACGAGCGAGTAGAAGAGGATGAAGACCTCGGAGAGATGAGTTGAGATGATTAGAGTGAGCAAAATTTTGATGCCCCAACCCATGAAAGGGTATTTAGGGGTCGGGTCTGTTACACTGCAATTAGCATCTAGGGTTTATCTATTGGTTCTGGAGTAGACTTGTCGAAATTATTCTAATTAAATGTTAGGATGCTCGGGGTGGCCTTGTGTCTATGGTTGGGTGACAATGAGGTAACAGTGTTTATGGTTAAATGAACATACCAAAATTTCAACATGGTATTAGAATTTGTTTCCTTCATAACAGTCTAACCGTTGGAAGGAAGATCCTCAGTTTCCCCCATTATCAAGCTCGTTGAGCACTTACCGAACCCACTAAGAAGGTCTCTTTAGCAGGGTGCATCTCTTCCCTGGATCGGGTCTACAAATTTTTTAAGTTGAGAAATTAGGGTTTCCTCATAAAACCCTAGGTTTTTAGTGTCAGTTCCTTCGTGCCAGTTGTAGTGTCAGTTGCAGTGCCAACACTAGTTGGAGCACCTTTGAAGTTTTAAGGTTCATCATTTCTTGTCGCCGATGTCGGGTGGTGCCACTTCCTGTCGATGTTGTCGAAGGTATGTACTCATATAATATTTAAATTGTATCACTATTTTGAGTGTGATTGCAGGAGAAGGGATCTCTTACAATCATAGATCCAGAGGGATCTCAGATCCAGCACATTCAGAGGAAAAATGCACTCCAAGTTTGATTGTTTTCATATGCCTCTAGTTTTTATGGCATAATGAACATCTAAGTTGCATTTTTTTTATCTATTGAATTTTTTATTATCGTACGAATGTTTGGTCAAAGTTGAAGTTTAGAAACTAACTTTAGTCAAATTATTAGATCGATTAAGGTTGAGATTTAGAGTTTATTTGCATTATATTCTCTAACTCAATTTTTTGTGAAGAAAGTATATTGTCTTAAGTACATAGGACAAGTTGAAGAGAATACTTGTCATCTTGAGTGAAGGAGACTCGGAAGAAAATCAACAATACTTGTTCTTGAAGATAAGACTCCAGGTTCCAGGTTTGATTGATTAAATTATTAAGTTTCCAATTTGTACATATCAAGTTTGATAATTGCTACAATGTTAGTTGTGACAACGGTCCTTGAAAGGTTTTATTGTTGCTAGATACAATGAATAATTGGCAGCATGTAAGTACTATTGATATAAATGATTATTGTACTTGTTTGCAAAATGAACTAACATCTCCTCTAGGAGATACTTATTGTTTTGCTTCTAGGCAGGTCATCTTGGTTTTTTTATAAATTCCATGGAGGTTACCATGGAAGAATGATTGATCACAAAGAGTGTTGTTCATATTATTGTATTTTTTATTTTGGCTCTTGTTCCAAGCAGGTCACAAGCAATAGCTCTAAGAAGGAGCTATTGTGATTATGTTCTCGTTCTTGTTTTTATTATAAGAGTATTATTCTTGTCTGTTGATTTCCCCTTTGTTGTCCTTGTTCCAGACAGTTCACGGGAGATAACTCTGAGGGAAGCTATAGTGATGGTTGCATGAGACAATATATTAGATGGTCTCCATTTTGGCACATGGAGAAAACTATCCAGATAAGAAGTTGTATACACGACCGTATACATCCATGTACCAAAGAAGAAAAATACGAAGAAGGGTATTTTTGCGAGATACAGAGTATCTCATATGGAGATTGATTGTGAGAAGCATAAGGCTCCAAAGATGACCAATCAAATTCCTCTAGTGCAGTTGATCACTCTTTATATCATCAGGAAGAGTTAGTATATCCAGAAGGGCCAACCCATATTCATTGCAGTAACTAGGAAGAGACCACCATGGTCATGTGACACCTTACAGGATGCAAAGCCATATAGTATTGACGAGCCATATCATGAGGAGAATATGGCTCCACCAGTGGTGAGGCAGGTGACCCCACTAAGTACCAACTCAAAAGGATTCAAGGCTCAGAGGGAGCCAGTTGGCTCATACAATGAAGCAGACATAAAGACCTTTCGAAGTAATTGTGCATGATGTGTGTTGACCAAAATTTGGTCATCAATATTTTACCACTCCTTGGATTCAAAAAAGTCTTGATATAAAAAGAATAATTTTTTGAACTTTTATAATTCCATTCTACATCCCTTGGTCTCCGCTTCGCCGTGCATTTTTCGGATCAGAAATGCATTTATGTATGCTTAAGTTATTCAAGATCTAGTCCAGAGATTCAATTTTGAAAAATATTTCTACGTATTATGTTCTTCTATCATTTTTTGAATTTTGGCTAAGTATTGTCATCAATTATTACCCTCACCTTCCATCTCCACACTTAACCTTTTTTCTATTTTCACCACTCTTCTCCATATGCTCCACTAGTCTCTACACACATTTTTGGGACTCTTCCTTCATCTCCTCATTGGGTTCACAGGTTGGTGGACTCATACATTCCCTTATCTTCTCACACTCCCTCACTTGCCAACCCACTATCTACATATTACACTCTCTACCTTCGACCCCTACATTTCTACCCTTACCTCCCTTCTCATTCAAAACTTTAACACTAAGAATGTTTAATGAATTCGCGGGTTCACGGGTTGGAGGTCCTTCATTTCCACCCACTTGCTTATCTCATAATTATGTTTTAACACTTAGCCATGGTTTCAGTTTCGTGGGTTTGCAGGTTTGAGCCCTGATCCTTCCCTTTTCCGCAGCCTTCACATTGCACTTCAACTTCCTCGTTCTACACTTCGACCATCACTTAAATTTTATTCTCATTGTGGATCACGGGTTCCCAAATGTCCCATTATTCTGATGCTCGCGAGTCCGACCAACCGCCCTCTATACTTAGTTTCTTTGGATAACTTGTCCAGCTGCGGGTTCGCAGGTTGGAGGGTTCACAAAAATTTCATGGTTAACTTCACTCACCTCCCTTCCCTCACTCTCGCGAACCTGCAAACCCTCCAACCCGCCTCTCCATCATCCCCTCTTGTCCCATCTCCCATACTTAGCCAAATTCTCAAAGTTATTCCAAGGCATGAAAACCAGCTAATGAGAATATGACACATGGAAATGAATGAGGTCATTACATGTGGAAACCAACCACGTGGTGACACATGGAAAATGTTAAGTGGTTACACATGGCAATGACATGGCAACAAATCAAATGATGACATATGTTAAAATGAGAATCGTAACACATGGCATCAAACCGTGTGATAACATGTGGAGATGATGTGGACCATTCTTGTGGAGACACGTGAGCATGAATCATTGATGACATGGCATGATGTGGACAATGACGGGATTCCAAAATATTATTATTTTATTCGACATTTTTCCAAAGGTCGAATCCTCCAAGCTCCATAATTTCTTCTCTTCTCGTGTTTCTTGCTAAGTGTATCAAACACTTAGTGTTATATACCATGAATAATATAATATCCCAATGCATGTGGGATAGAATTTTAAACCAAAAAAGTCAAATTTTATGAAAGGAAGCATGAAATCCATCCAAGAGCCCACATTTGTCTATCAATTTTGATCGACGGTGGTTGAGCGTTGATCTCGTGGAGGCCATAACTTGAGCTCCGGGTGTCGGAATCATGCAAACTTTATACCGTTGGAAAGGTATTTCAGTGTAGAATATGGTGGTATAGGTTTAAAGTGTTTAAAGTTGATATATTTTTCTCAGAAATTAAAATATCAATCAGTTTCATTTTTAATGGGCCTACGTGACAACTCAACTTCACGACCTCATATCTTGAGCTCCGGGTGACGAATTTGCAAAAAAATTATATAGCTGGAAAGATAAGATGATGAAGATCACATAAGAAGTGATTTCCATGGCTAAAAATTTGATTATCATTCCCAGAAAATTAAAACACGGTCCTCCTATTTTAAATGGGAAATTAATTAAATTTTGAAAATAAAAGTTTATTAATAAAATTTATTAAAAAGGGGAAGGGACCCATTTTAGATATGTATATATTGATGATATAATTTCATTAATGAGGCACTAATTAAATGGAATTTTTCAAGAATAAAGTTGTACCGGAATTTCAAGAGAGGTAGAAAATACTAACTACTCAAGTAGTTAGAAAATCTCTTCTTAAAGAGAGAAGAGAAGCTTCATCAAAGGTTCCAATAATCAGTATTGTGAGAGGGGAAGGGCAGAATATCAGAGGAAGAAGAAGATACAACCATGGATACACAATCAAGCTTCTGATAAAAATAAAGAAATCTCCATCTTCTCCATTCTTTCTATTCTTCTACACCACTTCTCATAGCTTTATGCTTGAGTCTCGGAGTTGGGCACAAGGCTGAGTTGTTAAGTGTTTTTCTTGTATTCTTCTACAAAATTTTCTTGTATGATCACGGATTATTTACATCCACATACATGGCTGTCAATTTTTTGGTAATAAAGAACATTTCTCATGAATAAACTCCACAAAGAATTGCTTCGGGGTTGATCTGGACTGTATATTGTAACTTTGAGTTTAAGTATGAGATATTTGAGGTTGACCTATCAATTTCTCTTTTATTACTAATTGGAGTACTCCATTGAAATTCTTTGAGATGATCAAATCATTCTCTCATATTAATCATGAAGAAGATATGGATGCGTTTATATACTATTAAGAAGATTGCATGTGATATTGATCACAATTTAATTATGATGTTGAAGCCCTCCTTCAATATTTTCTTATTGTAAAAAGACTTTTGTTGCACATAAAGATCATATTGGGTTATTGAAGAACCATTTTCATATAAATCCAAGCAATAAAGATTTGGGGTTTGTTGCCTAGCACTCTCCATAATCCAAGATATTCAAAAATGTATATTTTAGACAAAGAGGAGAAGCACCTCTCTAAAACAAAGGGGAAATAATGGCCACATGAGGTTGTTGTTTCGGTCATGACAGATTCAAGCGTCAACATTTTTGGCAAACATAATGGGGACCGATTTATTTTCAAGATGTTTCAGGAACCAGAAATCTCTGTGGCTCAAATTTTCGAGAAGAAGATTCAAGAAAATTGTTGCTTATTTTAAGCATGGCTCCTCTTTTTTGTAATTTCAAAAAGAAACAAGAAACACCAAATATTCAGGAGAATAAACTCCCTAGAAACTCCATTGAAAAAAAATTCAAAATGAAGGGTTTCATTCATTTCATAATATTTCTTTATATTCTTCATCAAGCCCATCAATGAGTTTGAAAGACTCAACAAAAGAGAGAAATACTCAAAGAATGAGGTGATTTCATAATACCCCTTTAAATCTACCAAAAATAGACTTTCAAATGCCCTATATTCCTATTGAAATTTTTTCTACATTCTTTGGGGATGCTTCAGAAGATGCAGAGCAACACTTGATTAATTTTAAAGGTACATGTTATGATTTCAACCTTATTGAAGACAATGTTACATGTATATTATTCCTACGAACTCTACGAGATGATGCTCTTGAATGGTATAGTTCATTAATGTCTAACTCCATTACTAGCTGGGATTTGTTAGAAGTTTCATTTGTAGAAAATTTCATCCCAAAAGTGCATTCATATGTTTTTGTCGATGTTTTAAATGTTGTTGTCCACTCATCCTCTCCCATATGGAAGCAAGATAACTAAGTCACCAATTTTAAAGAAGAATATAATCAAAGAGTGGATGAAATTTCTAAGTCAAGTCATGTTGCTAAAAAGAAAGATGAAAATTCCAAATTACAAGAAGAAAATTTCAGCCTCCTACATACTCTGTATGAAGACATTTTGAGCAGCAAATTTGAAAATGAAATTGAGGAGCCTCCACCAAATACACAAGAAGATTTCAGCCTTGTAATAGGTGATGAAACATCACAAGAGAACTTGCAGCAAGAAGAATTGATGGAAGAAATGAATCTTGAGAAGAATGATGAACAAGATCACATTTACAAGAAAGAAGAATGTTTTCAAGAGATTTTTTATGAATCAAGAACCTTGGAAGTGGTTGTAAATGAAGAAAAGGATGAGTGCATTCTTATGTCGAAAACTCCTCAGCCAAGAATTGATTTTATTGAATTATAATTCCAGAGCATTGTTGGTCAAACAATGCAATCAAATTTTCACCATACTTGGTATAATTTTTCTCCAGTACATATTGAGAGTGCCCTTGATTCATTGGTACAAGTCCCAACATATCTCAAAATTTTGGAGTTCATTCCACAAATCATATCAATGCTTGAATGGCTCCATTGAAAATCTTCCTACACCTAAGGTGTTTCTTTCTTTCAAGTAAGTTAGGGTAGGTAGATCATGTATGTACATACTTTGTTTCTTTAGTTCAATTTTGCGTATTAAGGCAGTATTTATATTGAAGTTTGAAAATAACTCCATGAAAGAAAAAGAATTACAAGAGTTCAATTTGAAGATAACTCCATAGCCCAATGGAGAAGGTAATTGGTCTTAAATTTTTTGTTTTCTCAGCAACCCAGAGGGGGTCATTGTCCCGCAGTTGGAGCCAGTTATTGACCAAAATTTGTTCATCTATATTTTTCCACTCCTTGGATTCATAAAATCCTTGATATCAAAAGAAGAAATTTTTGAAATTTTATAAGTTCATTCTGCAGCCCTCCGTCTCAGCTTCGCCATGCATTTTTCGGATCAGAAATTCGTCTTCATAAGTTATTCAAGATCTGGTCCAGAGATCCAATTTTGAAGAATCTTTCTAAGTATTATATTCTTCTATTTTTTTTTTCGAATTTTGGCTAAGTATTCTCATCACTTATTTCTCTCACCTTCTATCTCCACACTTAACCTTTTTTTTCTTTTTTCACCACTCTTCTCCATATGCTCCACTAGTCTCTACACTTATACGTTTTCGGGACTCTTCCTTCAACTCCTCATCAGGTTGGCGGGTTGGCGGACTCATACATTCCCTTTTCTTCTCACACTCCCTCACTTGCCAACCTACTATCTACATATTACACTCTTTACCTTCGACGCATACATTTCTCCCCTTACCTCCCTTCTCATTCAAAACTTTAACACTTAGAATGTTTTATGAATTCACAGGTTCACGGGTTGGGGATCTTTCATTTCCACCCACTTGCTTATCTCATAAACTTGTTTTAACACTTAGCCATTTTTTCAGTTTCGGGGGCTCGTGGGTTCAACCTTTTTTCTCACCTTCTATATCCACACTTAACATTTTTTCTCTTTTCACCACTCTTCTCCATATGCTCCACTACTCTCTACACTTAAACATTTTTGGGACTCTTCCTTCATCTCCTCATTAGGTTTGTGGGTTGGCGGACTCATACATTCCCTTATCTTCTCACACTCCCTCACTTGCCAACCCGCTATCTACATATTACACTCTTTACCTCCGACGCCTACATTTCTCCCATTACCTCCCTTCTCATTCAAAACTTTAACACTTAGAATGTTTTATGAATTCACGGGTTCACGGTTTGGTGAACCTCCATTTCCACCCACTTACTTATCTCATAAATTTGTTATAACACTTAGCCATTTTTTCAGTTTCGCGGGCTCACGAGTTCAAGCCCTCATCCTTCCCTTTTCCACAGCCTTCACATTTCACTTCAACTTCCATGTTCTACACTTCGACCATCACTTAACTTTTATTCTCATTGTGGATCCTAAGTTCCCAAATGTCTCATTCTTCTAATGCTCGTGAGTCCGACGGACCGCCCTTCTATACTTAGTTTCTTTGGATCACTTGTCCAACCGTAGGTTCGTGGGTTCACGAAAATTTCATGGTTAACTTCACTCACCTCCCTTCCCTCACCCCCGTGAACCCACAAACCCTCCAACCCATCTCTCCCTCATCCCCTCTTGTCCCATCTCCCATACTTAGCCAAATTCTCAAAGCTATTCCAAGGCATGAAAAACAGTGAATGAGAATATCACACATGGAAATGAATGAGGTCATGACATGTGGCAACCAACCACGTGGAAAATGTTAAGTGGTTACACATGGCATCCAATCAAATGATGACACATGGTAAGTTGATCATCGTGACGCATGGCAGCAAATCGTGTGATGACACGTGGTGATGATGTGGACCATTCCTATGATGACACATGGGCATGACTCATTGATGACATGGCATGAAGTGGATGATAAAGGGATTCCAAAATATTATTATTATATTCGACAATTTTCCAAGGGTCTAATCCTCCCAGCTCCATAATTTCTTTTCTTCTCGTGTTTCTTTCTAAGTGTATCAAACACTTAGTATTATATATCATTAAGAATGTAATATCCCAATGCATGTGGGATATAAATTTAAATCAAAAAAACAAATTTTATGAAGGGAAGCAGGAAATTCATCCAAGGGCCCAAATTTGCCTATAAATTTTGATCAATGGTGGTTGAGTGTTGATCTTACAGAGGCCATAACTTGAATTTCGGGTGTCGGAATCGCGCAAAATTTATACCGTTGGAAATGTATTTCGATGTAGAAGATGGTGGTATAGGTCTCAAGTGTTGAAAGTTGATACATTTTTCTCAGAAATTAAAGTATCAAACAGCTAGATTTTTAATAGGCTTGTGTGACAACTCAACTTCACGACCTCATATCTTGAGATCTGGGAGACGGATTTGCACAAAATTTATATCGTTGGAAAGATAAGACAATGAATATCACACAAGAATTAATTTCCATGGATAAAAATTTGATTATCATTCCCAGACAATTAAAACACATTCCTCCTATTTTAAATGAGAAATTAATTCAATTGTGAAAATAAAAGTTTATTTAAAAACTTTTATTAAAAATGAAAAGGGACCCATTTTAGATATGTATATATTGATGATATAATTTCATTAATGAGAAATTAATGAGGCACTAATTAAATGGAATTTTTCAAGAAGAAACGTGTACTGAAATTTCAAGAGACGAAGAAAACTCTAACTACTCCAGTAGTTAGAAAATCTCTTCTTAAAAAGAGGAGAGGTTTCATCAAAGGTTCCAATAATCAGTATTTTGAGAGGGGCAAGATAGAATATCAGAGGAAGAAGAAGGTACATCCATGGATACACAATCAAGCTTCTGATCAAAAGAAAGAAATCTCCATCTTCTCCATTCTTTTTATTATTCTACACCACTTCTCGTAGTTTTATGCTTGAATCTTAGAGTTGGGAACAAAGCTGAGTTGTTGAGTGTTTTTATTGTATTCTTTTACAGACTTTTCTTATATGATCATAGAGTATTTGCAGCCACATACATGGCTGTCAATTTTTTGGCAATAAAGAACATTTCTCATGAATAAACTCCACAAAGAATTGCTTCGGGGTTGATCTTGACTCTATCTTGTAACTTTGAGTTTTAAGTATGAGATATTTGAGGTTGACCTATCAATTTCTCTTTTACTACTAATTGCAGTACTCTATTAAAATTATTTGAGATGATCAAATCATTCTCTCATATTTCTCATGAAGAAGATATGGATGCATTTATATACTATTAAGAAGATTGTGTATGATGAAAATCACAATTTAATTCTGATGTTGAAGCCCTCATTCAATCTTTTCTTATTGTAAAAAGACTTGTGTTGCACTTAAAGATCATATTGGGTTATTGAATAATCATTTTCATATAAATCCAAGAAATAAAGATTTGGGGTTTGTTGCCTAGCACTCCCCCTAATCCAAGATATTCAAAGATATATATTTTATCCAAAGAGGGGAACCACCTCTCTAAAAATGAAGAGTG
Organism: Picea mariana; assembly: GCA_032191745.1. Taxonomy (NCBI): domain Eukaryota; kingdom Viridiplantae; phylum Streptophyta; class Pinopsida; order Pinales; family Pinaceae; genus Picea; species Picea mariana. The sequence goes on along the minus strand of JASDQU010739557.1, from coordinate 59,614 downwards.
ACCAATGTCCTCATGAAGTTGTCGTTTTGGTCTTGACGGATTCAAGCGTCAATAGTTTTCGCAACCATACTGGGGACCGATTTATTTTCAAGATATTTGAGGAACCAAAAATCTCCATGGCTCAAAGTTTCGAGAAAAAGATTCAAGAAAATTGTTGCTTATTTTAAGCATGGCTCACCTTATTTGTAATTTAAAAAAGAAACGAAAAGCACCAAAGATTCAGAAGAATGAACTCCCTGCAAACTCCATTGAAAACATTCAAAATGAAGGGTTTCATTCATGTCATAATGCTTATTTATATTCCTCATCAAGCCCATCAATGGCTTGGAAAGACTCAACAAAAGAGAGAAATACTCAAAGGAGGTGATTTCATAATACCCCTTTAAATCAACTAAAAATAGGCTTACAAATGCCCAATATTCCTACTGAAATTTTTTCTACATTCTTTAGGGATGCTTCAGAAGATGCAGAGCAACACTTGATTAATTATAAAGGTACATGTTATGATTTCAACCTCATTGAAGACAATGTTATATGTAGATTATTCCTACAAACTATACGAGAGGATGCTCTTGAATGGTATAGTTCATTAATGCCTAACTCCATTACTAGTTGGGATGTGTTAGAAGATTCATTTGCAGAAAAGTTCATCCCAAAAGTGCAGTCATATGTTTTTGTTGATGTTTTAAATGTTGTTGCCCACCCATGCTCTCCCATATGGAAGCAAGATAACGAAGTCACCAATTTTAAAGAAGAATCTAATCAAAGAGTGGATGAAATTTCTAAGTCAAATCATGTCGTTGAAAAGGAAGATGAAAATTCCAAATTACAAGAAGATAATTTTAGTCTCCTATATACTCTATATGAAGACATTTCGAGCAGCAAATTTGAAAATGAAATTGAGGAGCCTCCACCAAATTCACAAGAAGATTTTAGCCTTGTAATAGATGATGAAACATCATAAGAGAACTTGCAGCAAGAAGAATTGATGGAAGAAATGAATCTTGAGAAGAATGATGAACAAGATCACCTTTACAAGAAAGAAAAATCTTTTCAAGAGATTTTTGATGAATCAAGAACCTTGGAAATGGTTGTAAATAAAGAAAAGGATGAATGCATTATTATGTCAAAAGCTCCTTGGCCAAGAATTGATTTTATTGAATTATGGTTCCAGAGCATTGTTGGCCAAACAACACAATCAAATCTTCACCATACTTGGTATAATTTTTCTCTAGTACATATTGAGAGTGCCCCTAACAATTTGGTACAAGTCTCAATATCTCATAATTTTGGAGTTCATTCCACAAATCAGATCAATGCTTGAATGGCTCCATTGGAAATATGCCTACACCTAAGGTGCCCCTTTCTTTTAAGTAAGTTAGGGTAGGTAGATCATGTATGTACATACTTTGTTTCTTCAGTTCAGTTTTGCATAATAAGGTAGTCTTTATATTGAAGTTTGAAGATAACTCCATGAAAGAAGAAGAATCACAAGAGTTAAATTTGAAGATGACTCCATATCCCAATGGAGAAGGTAACTAGTCTTGAGATTTTGGTGTTCTCAGCAACCCAGAGGGGGTCACTGTCCCGCAGTTGAATCCAGTTGTTGACCAAAATTTGTTCAACTATATTTTCCCACTCATTGGATTCATAAAATCCTTGATATAAAAAGAAGAATTTTTTGAACTTTTATAAGTTCATTTTGCAGCCCTTGGTCTCAGCTTCTCCACGCATTTTTCGGATCAGAAATTTGTTTCTATATGCTGAAGTTATTCAAGATCTAGTCCAGAGATCAAATTTTGAAGAATCTTTCTAAGTATTATGTTCTTCTATCTTTTTTCGAATTTTGGCTAAGTATTCTAATCACTTATTCCCTTCACCTTCCATCTCCACACTTAACATTTTTTCTCTTTTCACCACTCTTCTCCATATGCTCCACTAGTCTCTACACTTAGACATTTTTGGGACTCTTCCTTCATCTCTTCATCAAGTTCGCAGGTTGGCGGACTCATACATTCCCTTATCTTCTCACACTCCCTCACTTGTCAACCCGCTATCTACATATTACACTCTCTACCTCCGACACCTACATTTCTCCCCTTACCTCCCTTCTCATTCAAAACTTTAACACTTAGAATTTTTTATGAATTCGTGAGTTCACGGGTTGGAGGTCCTTCATTTCCACCCACTTACTTATCTCATAAATATGTTTTAACACTTAGTCATTTTTTCAGTTTCACGGGTTCTTGGGTTTGAGCCCTCATCCTTCCCTTTTCCGCATCCTTCACATTGCATTTCAACTTTTGCGTTCTACACTTCGACCATCACTTAACTTTTATTCTCATTGCGGATCTCGGGTTCCCAAATGTCTCATTCTTCTAATGCTCTTGAATCCGACCGACCGCCCTTCTATACTTAGTTTATTTGGATCACTCGTCCAACCACAGGTTGGCGGGTTCACAAAATTTTCATGGTAAACTTCACTCACCTCCCTTCCCTCACCCCCACGAATCCGCAAACCCTCCAACCCACCTCTCCCTCATCCCCTCTTGTACCATCTCCCATACTTAGCCAAATTCTCAAAGCTATTCCAAGGCATGAAAACTAGCGAATGAGAATATGACACATGGAAATGAATGAGGTCATGACATGTGGCAACCAACCACGTGGTGACACGTCTAAAATGTTAAGTGGTTACACATGGCAATGACATGGCAGCCAATCAAATGATGACACATGGTAACCTGATAATCGTGACACATGGCAGCAAATCGTGTGATGATACATGGCGATGATGTCGACCATTCCCATGATGACATGTGGGCATGAATCATTGATGACATTGCATGAGGTGAACGATGACAGGATTCCAAAATATTATTATTTTATTCGACAATTTTCCGAGGGTTGAATCCTCCAAGCTCCATAATTTCTTCTCTTCTCATGCTTCTTTCTAAGTGTATCACACACTTAGTATTATATATCATGAAGAATATAATATCCCAATGCACGTGGGATAGAATTTTAAACCAAACAGTCGAATTTTATGAAGGGAAGCATGAAATTCATCCAAGGGCCCACATTTGCCTATCAATTTTGATCGACGATGGTTGAGTGTTGATCTTGCGGAGACCATAACTTGAGCTCCGAGTGTCGGAATCGCGCAAACTTTATACCATTGGAAAGGTATTTCAACGTAGAAGATGGTGGTATATGTTTAAAGTGTTGAAAGTTGATACATTTTTCTCAGAAATTAAAATACCATTCAGATGCATTTTTAATCTCCACAAAGAATTACTTCGGGGTTGATCTTCACTGTATCTTGTAAATTTGAGTTTTAAGTGTGAGATATTTTAGGTTGACCTATCAATTTCTCTTTTATTACTAATTGCAGTACTCTATTAAAATTCTTTGAGATGATCAAATCATTATCTCCTATTTCTCGTGAAGAAGATATGGATGTGTTTATATACTATTAAGAAGATTGTGTGTGATGTTGATCACAATTTAATTCTGATGTTGAAGCCCTCCTTCAATCTTTTATTATTGTAAAAAGAGTTTTGTTGCACATAAAGATCATATTGGGTTATTGAAGAACCATTTTCATATAAATCCAAGCAATAAAGATTTGGGGTTTGCTTCCTAGCACTCTCCCTAATCCAAGATATTCAAATATATATATATTAGCCAAAGAGGAGAACCACCTCTCTAAAAACGAAGGGGGACTAATGTCCTCATGAGGTTGTCGTTTCAGTCCTGGCAGATTTAAGCGTCAACAATGTGATGCTCAGAGACAGGAAGTCTCTAGGAGCAGTACATCTCCAGGACATGATCATACCAAAAAACTGAGATTAAGAGGGAGAATTTTATATCCCTTACTATGATTGATTCATTGTCATATGTTTTATTTATGAAGTAACTCAATTTTCTTTTAAGCAGTAGGCTCATGTTTGGATTGTGATGTTATAAGTATGTAGCCTATAGCATTGTACAATATGTCATGATGGAGCATGTATAGGATGAAACCTCTTTACTAACATAGCACGCTCATTATAGTATGTTCTGGTAGAGATGGAAGGAATCTAGATAGTTTCCACATGTATTAGTATGTGGATGAGTGTTGAGCAGAAGCGTGGTCAAAGATAATAAAACCTTATGTGTGGTTGCATGACTATGAGAACTACTTCATCATACTTAAGAAATTGTTATTGGTTTATGCCTTGATTAATTTCATGATTATAGAATGTTGTCGACTATTGGATTGAATTTGACTTGTAGGTAAGACCTACAAGAAGAGGATGACGAGACTTGTTCTAGAGGACAAGTGATGAAGTCGGCAGATTGAAGATCCAATTGATATTTAGTGCTCGAGAGGGAGTCGGACAGAAAATTCCAGAGGGATTTGGGTACTACAGTAAGGAGCAGGAGGCTCCGTCGGATGCAAGAAGCAGTGATGTGTGGTGCTCAGTATGGTTGAAGCTGAGTATGTGGCAGCATGTGCAGTAGTGTGGCTTTGGAAGCTGTTGCCTAGGTTATTTGGTCTCGGATTGTAGGCGACCTGCATTTCGTGTGACAACTAGAGTTGCATGAAGTTGTCAGAGAACCCGGTGTTCCATGATAGGTTGAAGCATATCGAGATCAGATACTACTGTATCAGGGATATGGTATAGAGGGGAGCAGTGAGACTCTAGTTCGTGACTACCGAGGATCAGGTTGCAGACATGTTCACCAATTCGATTTCGAGGACGAAGTTCGAGTACTTCAGGGACAAGCTTGGTGTGGTCCCTCTTCAGAGGGAGTGTTCTCATCTAGCATGAAAAAGGGTTTGCACTAAAAACAAATGGAAAAATCTCATCCAACAAGAAAAAGGTTTGGCACTTAGAACAAATGGAAAAATATCATCCAGGATGAAAAAGGGTTGGCACTGAGTCTGGTGGTTCTCATCCAGCATGAAAAAGGCTTGGTACTGAGAACAAAAGTAAAATCTCATCCAGCATGAAAAGGGGCTAGCACTGAGTCTGGTGGATCTCATCCAACACGAAAAAGGGCACTAAGACCGAGGGTGCACATGATCAGGTATTGATGCATTGCAGGGTAGTGGATGTCCTGGGGACATGTTGTAGCTATTAAGAGCTACCCACGGACCTTGGATGTATGGGGTGAATTCATGTTGCACTATGGATATCTTGTGTGGATATGGTAATGCTACCTGTAGACTAGTCTACAAGACCATGTGAGTCTTTCCCATGCCATGTGAAATGGATGGATGTTTTTTAGACCACAACATGAAGAACATCTTAGTTAATACCTCCCTAGCTAAGAGGGAGTGTTGATGTTTTCGTAGCTACTGGAGGTATTAACCTCCACATGTAACCTTTGACTTAGAATAGAATATTCTGGAAGCAAGTGAACCAATAAACATATGTGTGGAAACCCTAGAAGACAAGTCGGTCTAGCAGATTAAAAATATTAGATTATTATCTTCCATAAATACAAGTCAGCGCCATGGGAAAAAATAAACAGAAAATATAATTACCAGAAAGTCGGGTCGGCCCAGCAAAAAGAGTCATTGGATAGATTAATATATATAAAGGACGTTTTAGCTCATTTGGACAACCAGAAAAGTGCGCAAGTCTTGTGGAGAGCTACAGTGGCAGCTGCAAGGAGGAATAAGGGTGTATGGTCATCGCTTGGGTCTTGGTCTCTCTCTAGCACTATTTTGGTGATTCTCTTGGTGGTTCTTGGTGAAACTCTTGGTGATGTTTTGGTGATACTCTTGGTGATATTCTTAGTAAGTATGGTGCAAGTCTGAGAGAGTAGTACAGCTGCAATTGTTGCAGTGGTGTATGGTACTTGTTCTATGAAGACTCTCTCTCTTGTGTGCTACCCTTGGAGAAGGAGCGCTCTACTTTTCTTGATTTGTTGTTGTAGTTAGCAGCTAGGGTTTATCTGTTGGTTCTGGAGTAGGCTTGCCAGAATTATTCTAAATAAGGTTAGGATGCTCGGGGGCGGCCTTGTGCCTATGGGTGGGTGAAAATGATGTGACATTGTCTATGGTTAAACGAGCATACCAAAATTTCAACAAAACAAACACTCCTTGGTTTACTCCAAAACAACCACTGTAATATTGTCTAACTCAACATAAACAAGAAATTTGGACCATAAAGGCAAGTCATCCTTAGAAGACAAACAAAAAAAACTGAGACTACCAAATGGGGGAGATCTCTAGCAAGGAGGAGATCAAGCTCCACCATGTTTATCATTTATTTTTTTTTTCCACTTATAGAGCTCTATCCATGTATCATCCTCATGAAAGTCGTAATTGTCAATGATCATTAGTGATGTATTATTTTCCTCAAGGTACTATATTGCATCATTTTGATCGAAAGAGTCTAACTCATGCCTTCTTTAGTGATCCCCAAGAGAGTGAATTTTCACATCTATAGATGGCGAGGAGTGTTTCCATTGATTATCCGTGCTAACTCCATCCTCAAGAGGGACGATAGAGGGCTCGGATTTCCTAAAAATATCAATAGTAGACACTTTAGTGGTAGCAACATAAGTGGGACTGGTAGTGTATGCATGGGGTTTGAGAGGTCCACCCCGTCCTCAAGAGGGATGACAAAGGGCTTAGCTTTCTTGGAAAGATCAATAGTATAGGATTTAGCGGTAGCAACATAAGTGGGACTAGTAGTGTATACATGGGGTTTAGAGAAGTCCACCTTAGGAGTACTTATCAACTTCTTCCACTAGGATGGAGTCTAGGAAGCTCCCTTAGACTTTTTATGCTCCTTTTTGTTTGGGCTTGAGGCCACCATGTGGTCATTCTCAAAGCACACTTTGCACCAAAACACAATATGATCATAATCCACCACCTGCATCCATCGATGTTCTACATAGTGTAGTCTTATTTAATCTAGAAGTCATTTGATCAAGGTGGTATAAAAATAAAGGTGAGCAAAAGTTGTATCATACCTTTCTGTGGTAGTTCAACACAAAGAAATGAAGCTTTTGAGTACCTTAACTATGGCCTCCAAGGAGTTGGGATTCCAAAGCTCCAATAGAAGGTTTGGTAAAAGAACCTATAGAAAAACATAGGAAAGAAACTAGATGTATGGGTTGAAGTTAGGTTTCCACATCCTTATGAAAATCCATGCCTCTCCCATGAACCATGGTCTCCTCTTCATCACTTCTAGCTAATCTTTGAAATAGACAAACTCAAGCACAAAAAATCCTTTAGGGATGGGATGGATGGCAATAGGTTTTGGGAGAAAGGATCCTCAAGATTCCTTGATCCAAACACTTATTTGTTGGAAGGATGAACATAAGGCAATGAAATGACATATTAATGCCTAAAATTTAAGACACCTAACCTTTTGTTCAACCCATCTAGGCTTCAAGAAAACATTAGGGATATCAACAACTTTCTCCATACAAAATAAAGATTGGGTTGCTTCGGAAGCCATGCCAATGGGTTATTACCCTTTTTCACTAAGATGGAGAGTTGTGACTTTGAAGGAGTCAACCCTGTGGAAACTATATATTCGACATGATCTTTGAAGAAGTTGTGTTATGGCCATTGAAAGTAAACTTTGAAAACCTCATAGAAAAGGAGGGCACACAATTTGGCTCGAAGAGATCCTTGGAAGAGGGATGGATTATGGTGAATTGTTCCTTGGACAACAAAAACTCCCCACAAGAAGATGTAAGAGTCAATATGCATGCAGGGATCGTAGCCTTGGGTAGGAAAGGAGGCAAATTTAACCACCTTCCCATCTAGCCTATGAGTGCAGTCAAGCTTGAGACACAAGGATCACAAACCCTATGTTTTTTCATTTGACTCACTTCTATCATATTTATTATTGTTATTTCAATTTAGATATGTGTGTTGCAATAGTATTGTGTTGATTTGCATCCAAGTGCATTACAAAAAGTGTCGACCATGATCCCTAGGTTGACTCCTTTCTATAAATAAAATTTTCTCTAATCATATCCAATCTCACTCAATTTGGACCTTCCAAATAAGTGTTATGCAACACTTATCAAACCCTTTTATCATTAACCATTGCTCATATACCAAACTTGTATGGTTTTTATTGTTAATTTTCAACACGCTTTGAAATCATGTTGAAATCTCAATTCCCAGCACCTAGATAGATTATTACCTTGTGTATTCCCTTTCTTATAATCAAATTACAGCACACAGAATAACATATACTGGATGGAAATAAATACAATGAAAGCAAAAACTAGAGAAACCAAACTTCGCACAACATAAAGAAATTTTTCCCTTCAAATATGTTTTTCATTAAATAATGACTCCAAGCTTACAAGGGCTCCCTTACTGGGAAAATTACAAGTTATAGCAAACCTGGTTTTTCTAGCCCTTAACTGAAGAAACCCTCTACCTGATCTACCCAGATCTGCACTAGATCTGCTTGTTGGTCCTCAAATCTGTACTAGATCTGCCTGTTGGTCCTCAAATCTGTACTAGATGTTCCTGTTGGTACCTCAAATATGTTAGATATGCCTATTGATACCTCATATCTACACTAGATCTGTCCACTGGTACCTCAGATCTACTAGATATTCTTATTGGTACCTCAGATCTACTAGATTTCTCTGTTGGTGCCTCAAATATGCATGAGATCTACCTATTGGTACATTAGATCTGTTGGTACCTTATATCTGCTAGATCTATCCGTCATCACCTCACATCTATTAGATCTTCCTGCTAGTTCTCAGATTTTCTAGATCTGCCCGTTGGTACCTCAAATATGCACTAGATCGTTTTTTCAATACCTTAGATCTGCTAGACCTACAACCTGTTGTTGGACTACCTAGAATTTGCCCTTTGATTTATGGTTGTTGGGTTTTCTCCTCTTGTTGCACTACTAACACTTTCCTCCTTTGGACTTGATCTCTAGATGAAATTCCTTCTTCACTTATCCAAGATCCCATTGAGTCACAGTGCTTCGTGACTCAAGCACTTGAGCAAAAGTCCTTTGCTCCTAAGTGGGTGACTCAAGTACATGAGCAAAATTTCTTTACTCCTATATGCTCTTATGTGTTGGTCCCCTTGAGTAACAGTCCTTCATGACTCAAACACTTGAGCAAAAGTCTTTTTCTCCTAAGTGTGACCTTGTTATCTTTCTCCTTCACCTAGCCTTGCTTTTATAATCTTGAGTTATGATTGAATCAAGAATAACCCTAATATCCAAAGTGATTAACAATTGAAATTGGATCTCACATCACTTGAGATCAATGGCTAAGATTCATTTAATTAACTAATGTTAATAACCTTAGCATTTCATTAAATTAAACTCACTTTAATTATAAAAAACATTTTACTTTAATAATTCCTTTAATTAAAGTAAATTACTAAGTTTGAAGGCTTTGGACGACTTCTAGACGTTTAAACACTTAGACATGTGCGGAAATACATGTTCGATCCTACAAACATCAACACTCCCTCTTAGTGAGGAAGGTACTTCTGGAAGAGCCACCTGGAATTGGTTGTTCCTTTGGTCCTGACACAATGTCCCACACATCATTGTGCACCATGGCATCCCACCAAACATGTTGGTATGTTGCTTCATGAAGACTGAAAGACTCAAAATCAATGATGCTACTCATTAGCACCACAAAGTTTGAAAGCTTCTTCAGAGGCCTACTCCCTTAATATGCTCTTAGGGGCCTCAACCTGCTCCTGAGCATCCATGAATGTCTGCATGAACCATCTGGGTCTTTTGACAGAGATGGAAGGGGCTAAGTCCTCCCCACCTTAAGGTTGACTCCCTAAACTAGAAGTATTTGAATGATGTTCTCCCTTCGGAGCCTCCGGCTCCTCGTCCTCTGTCATATTCTCTGCCCATTGAGAAAAGAAAAAATACAACCAACACATGCAGCCCAGTTCCTCTGCCCCTGTTGTACGGTTTGTTCATGCGGCTCATATCTATTGCTCAAAGCTTCCCAGATCTATCCTTGTTACCAGATATGTTTGTTGCTCCCCACCTTGCTTCTCTTCTCCTTTGGACTGAACTAATCTATGGGTGAAAGTCCTTCTTTACCCCTGCTAAGATACTCTTGAGCAAGAATCCTTCTTTGTTCTCTCTATGAGTCACTGAATCCAATAGATATGTTATCCATTGCGTTGATCTATGGATGAAAGTCCTTCTTCACCCTTGTTGAGATCCTCTTGAGTCACAATTCTTTGTGTCAAACACTCAATGAATTTCATCGTTGGTTCATAGATCTGCATTATAGATCTCCTTGAGGATCTGACAAATCTGTTGCAAACTATTGTGGATCTATGTTTGTTCCTTTAAACACCCACTACTACAAATCAGATCTAATAGATCTACTGTCATAAATTGTTGTGTACCTAAAATTGGTCTCCTTGTTAGAGTGCAAGTTCTAATACCATGTTAATTTTCAACATGTTATGAAACCATGTTCAAATCTCGATTCCCAACACATAGATAAATTATTACCTTGTGTATTTCATTGCTTATAATCAAACTACAACACAAAATAAAATATACGGGCTAAAAATAAATACAGCAGAAGCAAAAACTGGAGAAACCAAACTTCACACAACACACAAAAATTATGCCCTTCAAATCGAATTTTCATTAAATAATGACTCCAAGATTACATGGGATCCCTTACTGGGAAAATGGCCCACTAAGGAAAAATACAAGTTACAGCAAACATGGTTGCTTTGGCCCTCGGCTGAAGAAACCCTTTGTCTGATCTGCCCAGATCTGTCTTCTAAACATTCAGATCTGCACTAGATCTCCCTACTAGTCCTCAAATCTGCAAGATCGTCCTGTTGGTACCTCAAATCTATTAGATCTTCATGTTGATACCTCAAATATGCACTAGATATGTCCGTTGGTACCTCAAATATGTTAGATCTTCCTATCGGTACCTCAGATCTGTTAAATATGCATGTTGGTACCTCAGATCTGCACTAGATAGATTTGTTGGTACCTTATATCTACTAAATTTGTCCATTGGTACCTCGGGTCTACTAGATCTGTTTGTTGATCCTCAGATCTACTAGATATGCCCGCTAGTACCTCATATTTGCACTAGAATTGTCTATTGGTACCTTAGATATGCTAGACCTGCAATCTGCTGCTGGAATACCCAGAAATTTGTCCTTCGATTTCTGACTATTGGGTTTTATCCTCTTGTTGCACTACTTGCACTTTCCTCCTTTGGACTTGATCTCTAAATGAAATTCCTTCTTCACCTATCTAAGATCCTCTTGAGTCGCAATGCTTCATGACTCAAGCACTTGAGCAAAAGTCTTTCTTTTATCATAAGTGGGTGACTCAAGTACATGAGCAAAAGTCCTTTGCTCCTATGTGTTTTTATGTGTTGGTCCCATTGAGTCATGGTCCTTCGTAACTCAAGCACTTGAGCAAAAGTCATTCTTTGCTCCTAAGTGCAACTTTGTTGTCTATCTCCTTCACCTAGCCTTGCTTTTATAATCTTGAGTTGTGACCGAATCAAACATAACCCTAATCTCCAAAGTGAATAACGATTGAGATTATATGTCACCTCACTTGAGATCAATGGCTAAAATTCATTTAATTCACTAATGTTAATAACCTTAGCATTTCATTAAAATAAACTCACTCAATTATAAAAACACTTTACTTTAATCATTCATTTAATTAAAGTGAATTACTAAAGTTGAAGGCTTTGGACGACTTCCACACGTCTAGACACTTAGACCTATGCGAAAGTACCTATTTGATCCTACAAACATCAACATTTATCTCCTTGATTTTTGCACCAAAAGCTATGAAATTTTATTTGAAATACCCTTAAATGCCTTCTTTCAAATAAATTAGGTCACATCGAATTTGACTATGTAGATGAAAAGATGTGCACAAATTAGTGTTCCTTACTCTAATAGGCAATTTTTTCATGAGTAAATTTGAACCCTAAATTGTACAGGTTGGATCTCCCAAATTTCCACACCACATGCAATGAAATTTCACAAACATCATATGGAGCATCTTCTTTGCAAAAAATCACTCACACTAATTTTGATTTCCTTTAAGTTTGATACCACTTGATGCATTGGAACAAATAGCATAGAAACTTAGATCATAAGAAAATATATTCAAAAACATTAAAACGTCATGAAATATTCAAAAATAGCTTCAATATTCAAAACATGGCCCAAATATAATTCATTATGTGCACACTACAAAAATTGGAAACAAGTTGCTTCCAAATTAAAGGCATTGAACTACCTATCCTAGAAAGATAAACAGTGACACTCTACCACCCAAAATAGATATAAAATACCTAAAATATAAGAGAAGTTATTGTCTAATGATTGTTCAATGACTCCTTACAATGAGAGAAAAGGAATCTATGTGTAGTGAAAAGGAATCTTAAACTTAAAAATAATGAGTAACACAACAAGATATAATAAAATGGTAATATGGACATCGAACAACATGGCCCGCCACATAAATAAGCTTAACGACCCATTGCATTGACATATATGCCTCAACTAATCCTTGTGGGTTCATAAGACCCAATGAAAGGGTCATCTTATATGATATAGATGTATTATTTTGTGTTAGAAGCATAACAACCCCCTTCCTAATCATTAAACCATCTCTAACCTTTGGGGAGGTTGAAAGCATATCATCAAAGCCATAATTTGTGGCAGCGGAGTTAAACATCATAATTAATGGAACTCTCCCAAAGCATAACATTAACCTTAAATATTATTTAATTGAGGTCGTCATGTGTTTGATATGAAGAATTGTCAACGTATGCAATAGCCATCACATTTTAATGGCAAGGATATGTTAGTTGCCATGGGAAAGGGTGGTCGATCATTCCCAATTATTTCAAGGTAAGGTCGAGGATTGAAAGGATGAATGCCCTCATTAGTTCCCACGCCTCTACAAGATTACACATGAATCTTTGACCCAATAAGGCTCTACAAATAGGTTTTTTAGGGAATTGAAGGTGTGTGAATGATAGTTTTTGGATCTTCCCTCAATAGTTTTGTGGGAATTGTTTGCAACTAGCATGTTGAGGGGTAACAAGGTGAGTGTCTAGTGAGAGAAAATCTAGAAGAGTAAGAAAAAGAAGGGTACACTATATGTTCACCCTAGAAGCATTAAGGAGTTCCCAGACCTTTACAAGCTTACGCATAAGGATTTGACCTAGCAAGGCTCTATGAATAGGTTTGTTAGGGATTCAAAAATGGTTCATGAATGACATTGAGTTTCTAGATCTTCCATTGATAATTTTGTGGGATTTCTTTGCAACTAGCACATTGAGGGGTAAGAAGGCAAGTTTGGTGAGGTAAAATCTAGAAGAGTGAAAAGAGGGGGAGGGACATGCAATGTTCACCCTGAAAGAGTTGAGGAGTCAAAGCTTCATGGTTGAACCAAGCAATATTAGTATAAAAGAGAAAATATTTTATTGTAGGATTCTAGAAGTTAGAAATTTTACAGTTTGGGAGGGTTCAATATGGTAAGACTTGAAGAATCCTCATTGTTGAATGAACATCTATGTTGTCATGACAACATCAAAACAAGAGAGACTTATGAATCTTGTGCTAGTTAGAGGAGAAAATGAATATAGCCTCAAAGTGGAGGATGTGGCCCTAAAGCTTGGTGCTCTAATTCTAGTAGTTGAGCCCTACCAGTAAAGTATAGAGGACAACCTAATGTTGAATGAGAGTTTTTGGATCTTCCCTTAATAATTTTATGGTAATTGTTTGCAACTAGCATGTTGAGGGGTAAGAAGGTTGGAGTTCGGTGAGGCAAAATCTAGAAGAGTATGAAAAAGGGGGTACACTTTGTGTTCACCTGAGAAGCATTAAGGAGTTCCCAAACCTTTACAAGATTATGCATAAGGATTTGACCTAGCAAGGCTCTATAAATAAGCTTGTCAAGGATTTGAAAAGGGTGGAGTTTTTGGATCTTCCCTTGATAACTTTGTTGGAATTGTTTACAACTAGCACCTTCAGGGGTAAGAAGGTCAGAAGAGTGGAAAGGGGGGAGGGAACACTCAATGTTCACCTTGAAAGCATTGAGTCATGGTTTCATAGTTGAACCAAGCAATATTAGTACAAAAGAGGAAATCTTCTATTGTAGGATTTGACAAGTTTGAAAATTTATGGTTCGTGAGGGCCCAATATGGTAAGACTTGAAGAACCCCTGCTGCCACATGAACATGTATGTTGTCACGACAACAAAAGACGAGATTCATGAATCTCATGCTAATTGGAGGGTGGGGTTGGAGGAGAAAATGAAGATAGCCTTGACGTTGAGGATGTGGCCTTGAAACTTTGTGCTCTAATCCTAGCGATTGAGCCCTACAAGCAAAGTATAGAGCGCAACCTAACATTGATTGAAGGGGGGCACTACGTGATGGAAAGCTCATGACATTGCTACAAGAAATAGTCTACATCCAATTCTAATAGAAGAAGAATACATCAAGACCTTCTACATGAGCATTGTTATGATTTTCACCTCTTCTGGTGTTTGTAATAGTTTTTTGGTATCTCACGATTATGTGGATGTCTAGTCATCTAGTAACTGATAAGGCTCTTTTTTTTTAATTTGCACATCATTAATATGCTAAATAAGAGCAATATAAGGTTCTTTTTTTAAATTTGCACATCATTAATATTCTAAAGAAGAGCAATATAGCTTGTATTCGTCTATTCATAGAAAACTTTAAAGTTTGAATATTCATAGAAAACTTTAAAGTTTGAATTGATGGGTTTATAGTGAAGAAGTCTAAACGTTCTACGATTTGGACTTTTTCCTTTAATATCACCGAAATCCAACTATAAAAGAATGCTGGAATTGAAAATTTTCATTGTTGGATTTGCATTTTTTATTGCCAAAATGGATTCAGCACCCTCAAAAACCCCTATTGCACCCAAATTATGCAATCTCAACAATTTAAATCTGTGATTCTAGCAATTCGTAGACGGATTTTGGATAAAAATGGTAGGAAAAAAGATGACAAAGGTCCAAATCATAGAATGTTTAGACTATGTTGGAAGTTCTCTGTGAAATGGTTTGTTCGCTGGATAGTTATGCAGAAATTATGGCAGAACTTAAATGAAACAGAACTTCAGTTTATGCATCCAGGAGTGAAAATAATATTCTGTTATGTACCAAAGGTAGCAACGAGTGAAAGCAGAACCTTCATATCATGAGAAAAATGCAGTATACATATTTTCCTTGTGTTGTTCATGCTATTTGCAGTTTATTATGTACTACCCAAACACAAACTCTGCACAAAGCATACCTCCATCAACTGAACCTGGCTATTTGCTAAACTGGGAAATTTCACAAATGCACATTTTTAACAGATGCCAATCATACTTGGATTATTTGTACCATGTTTTAGAATCATTGACTCAAACATTGGAAATTTAATGGCTGTAAAGCCCCAAGGACTCAACAAATGCACATTTTTAACAGATGGCAATCATACTTAGATTATTTGTACCATGTTTTAGAATCATTGACTCAAACATTGGAAGTTTAATGGCTGTAAAGCCCCAAGGACTCAAAGATTGCCAATAATAAATGCCCTTTTATTAAAAAAACACATTAAATTTGCAAACAAAATCAAATGAAAAGTCACGCTAAGATCCTGCAACATAGAATGTTTTAATAAAAGATAACACTAAAAACAACTAAACAAAAAATTGTATTGGTTGTATACACTATGAATAGAAACCCCAAAATCTCATAATCCTGTGCGCCTAGAGAGAGGGGCTATCCACCTGCAAGCTTCAGATGTCAGACACAACAGTTCCAAGTCCAATATTCCGGTGTCCATATGACAAGCGGGTGGAATTTTCCATGGAGGATGGTCATCTCCTCACCAAGGAGACGCAGGGGAGACCATGGCTTTCGTCAGCTTCCCAGCATCAAGGTGATGTAAAAATTATGCTAGAAAATTTACTAACTAAAATAAGAGCTTCAATGGTATCAATTCTCATATAGGATAACACCATCTTCCTCAATATTCACCTGATATGTGATCAATTAAGAAGGTTTTATCATTGTTTTATGCAACAGAGCTTGCATGTTATCATTCTGCATTTCATTTACTCACAAATATTTACACCAAACAATTATATTATAGGCTGCATCTACGTTTGGGAACTTGGGAACAGGCTTAGGTGACAGATGGAAGGTATCCCCAAATTTTTCCAGGGGATGGCAAAGGCTACCAATATGCATCCCGCAGCAGAGCAAATAATGACACTAAAAACAACTAAACAAAAGATTGTATTGGTTGTATATACCATGAATAGAAACCCCAAAATCTCATAATCCTGTGCGCCTAGAGAGAGGGGCTATCCACCTGCAAGCTTCAAATGTCAGACACAACAGTTCCAAGTCCAATATTCCGGGCTATCCACCTGCAAGCTTCAGATGTCAGACACAACAGTTCCAAGTCCAATATTCCGATGTCCATATGACAAGCGGGAGGAATTTTCCATGGAGGATGGTCATCTCCTCACCAAGGAGACGCAGGGGAGACCATTGCTTTCGTCAGTTTCCCAGCATCAAGGTGATGTAAAAAATACGTTAGAAAATTTACTAACTAAAATAAGAGCTTCAATGGTATCAATTCTCATATAGTATAACACCATCTTCCTCAATATTCACCTGATATGTAATCAATTAAGAAGGTTTTATCATTGTTTTATGCAACAGAGCTTGCATGTTATCATTCTGCATTTCATTTACTCACAAATATTTACACCAAACAATTATATTATAGGCTGCATCTACTTTTGGGAACTTGGGGACAGGCTTAGGTGACAGCTGGAAGGTATCCCCAAATTTTTCCAGGGGATGGCAAAGGCTATCAATATGCACCCCGCAGCAGAGCAATTAATGTTGTATAAGATAGGATCTATACTATTCGTTCTGAAGTACCCTTAAGGTCGGATAGTATATATCCCAGCCTATACAGCATTAATTACTCTGCTGTGGGGTGCATATCGATACCCAATGGTAAAAATAATCATAAAATATATTATTAAAGGATATTAAAAATTAAAAAACAGAGATTCTAGAACATGGGACTATGATACAGCTCAATAAAAGTAGCAACTTTTAAATAGTGGGTCAGAAAGAACTTGTCTGCATAGATATTAAAACCACAAATAGAAAAAGAAATATATAGGGTATGAAAACCTACCAAACATGAGTCAAAACTGTTGTGAACTTGTGATTATTCCCCTTACAAAAACATAGTGCATATCATTCCTGCATGCACTACATATATGATATTTCTCATGGTCTGAAATTTGAATGTCAAAGAAATGAGTCAATATTTTTCTGGGATAACCGATGCCACATGGGCACTGGCTTGGATAGGGGACATCCAGATGCGTCTCCAAAACCATCTGAGGACACCTCTGAAACATCCCTGTTTTTGACAGAAAATGTCTAGGAGACATGGGGGAAGTTCCCCCATATCCTCGGCGATGTCCCCTTCTAAATGGGGACTTTGCCCTACAGTCCCCAAGTCACTGGGGACAAGGAATTGAATGGGATGCATCCCCCAGGGGCGGAGACAGGCTCCCATGCAACACTGATTATATTAGGAATTTTTTTAATATTAAACTGTTCTTATCCCCCTGGCCTAGGATAGTCTACTTCTACCTGAGTGCAGACATGTCCACATGTAACATTGTCATAGAAGCTCTGCTACACGAGCATATCTGGAGAGATAATCTCCTTCAGTTGATGCAGGTGATTCACAACTTAGTCTACTACAGGTTGATGTACACAGTTCTACATGTCTAGAGCTCAAACCCTGTTTTGCAGAATCTTCCAGGTTAGTTTTGTACCAAAAAGTTCAACACTAACCTGAAAATGTTTTATGAAAGACCTATTAATTAATATACACATGTATTTTTACAACGAATCCAAGAATCTGCAGTTGCTGAGAATTAAAATATAGGAAAATAGAAGTTTCTAAATTTGAGAAAATTAGGCATGCTTGTAAACTTGTAAAGAAAACTGCTCAACTACATGTACTAGCACTGCCCACCCTAATTACCAGCCCCCATATTCCAGATTCCCAGCAGAAGTATAGGTTTACAGACAAAATTGCTACCAATGCTTCCTGTGACACCATATGTTTGTTTTTGCGATTACACTAGACTGGTAGGAGTTATGTTTCTATTCAGTCCTGACAATTGTTAAATGCTTCTGCATATGAAGTTTGAACCAAGAAACAGAAGCAAACAAATAAATTTTCCTTGTCTTTTTACCATACATTTTTACTGCAAGATGGACCTCCAAAGAGGATTTCCAATGAATCTGGAAGCATATAAAACATCCACAGTTAAAACAACCAAGTTTTGCTATGGTGCTTCATCTTCCACCCATTTAATTCAGTGCCGGACTAGTTCATGAAAATCAAAGACCAAGTTCATCTAAAGCATCATCCAACATATAAGGACTGCTCATTCCAACCTAATTAAATTCCACCAATTGCCCAATATTACACATCCCTTACATCTAATCCTAATTTTATAGACTTGGATCTTCTGCAATACTGAATTGGCAGGCACAAAACTAACTTTTTGAAACAGAGCAGGCCACTTCTGGATTGTGCTTTTGCAAAAACTGCAGTAGGTTGTACGCCAATGATTAGTCTGATTAGTCTCTGAAGAATTTCTAGTAATAAGACCATCTTTTAATGAGTCACCAAGATACATTAATACCACCAAGCTCTGAAGGTGTAACAATATGAAGGGTTTCTCTTAGGTCAATATTCTAATCTGATTTTACTTTCACAATCTGTGCCAACATTTGTTGCACTTACAGGACCTTCCAATGGATCCAATAATTGTTCAAATCCTCGGTTGTACAAGAATGCCTGATCATACTTATCATCTCGAAATTCTGGACTGTGCAACCAGTTTGTGCTCCCCAGATCTCCCTTGGAAAGAATGCTACCTTGCTGACTTGTTGGGGAGGTTCTACTTCCTCTCTCACTTCCAAAATCATCATCATCCAATTCACTCCCTTCTGGGCCTAGAGCAATGCTTGCACTATGCTCTGAACTAGCATTGCTGCTTGTTGCCACTGGAGAGTCAGAAATACTAGTTGCCCTGCTTCTAGGAGCACCTGATCGGACACTGTATAGAGATGATGTTGGAATGTTGGTCATCAAAGGACGCAAACTACTGGGTGTACTTCGCCGTATGTCCTGAAAATAATCAACTGAGTTATTATTATTCATTTAAGAAAAACTCATAGGGCCTAACCTTTCACAGCTCTACGATATCTATCCATACAACTAAGACTCTACAATATCTATCCATACAACTAAGGCTCTCAAGCAATGCACATTGCCATCATCATTGGGCAGTCAACTTTTGCAAATAATGATAAAACCTGAAATTTGACATACACAACCAAAACCCTAGACACAAATCTTCAAATAAGCTCCAACACCAAGAAGTTAGAAACACACAAGCATTGCATTGTACCATGTGTCTTAAAGCCATATCCAAAGATTTTTTTGAGAGTGTCCTTCCAAAGCCTGTGCTATCTGGAGATAATACCGGCTTTACTGGTCGTTTAGCTTGCATTGTAGATGAGATAGATCTCACAGATAATTGATCTTCCTGTTGTTTTGGAGCAGCTCGTCTTGCATTCAGCACCTTTTCAACCATCTTGCTGCCAAGTAGACCAGGCACTGCAACGTTATTACCAATACTATGTGATTTGCTAGATTGTATACTAGACCGGTCACTGTTCTGGCTGTCATTAGAAATTCTTCCTCTTGTGACACTTGGAGAGCATGACTGTCTTCTTGGCCTGCTACTTGCAATGGGTGCTTCATTAGCAGATCGTGCAGCACTTGGAGCTCCAGGTCTACCTCTAGTAGCTGAAGGAGGTCGCTCTGGCATAGTAGTCCTTAAATTTGGAGGTGCATCAAGTGAAAAACCAGGGATTGCTGCTGGTTGCCAAGGTTGTGATTTTACAGTAGGAGAACTTCCTCGTGAAGGAGCTGAATTCCTGGAAGGCATTGAGGCTGACTTTCCAACAGAAGAAGAACGGGCTGGTGGAACAGAACTACTTTGGCTGAGGTTTGGAGTTGACGGACGCCTTGTTGGTGTGGAAGGTCTTGATGATGGCCTTGTTGCAGGAATTGTAGACCTTGCTGTGGGAGTAGAAGGCCTTGATGTAGTCACTGAAGTTCTTGATGCAGAAATTGTAGGCCTGGATGTAGGGGTAGAAGGCCTTGATGCAGTCAATGAAGACCTTGATGCAGGTGCTGCTGGCCTTGATGCAGGTGCTGCCGGCCTTGATGCAGGCGCTGCCGGCCTTGATGCAGGCGCTGCCGGCCTTGATGCAGGCGCTGCCGGCCTTGATGCAGGCGCTGCTGGCCTTGATGCAGGTGCCGCTGACATTGATGCAGGAATCACAGACCTCGAGGTAGGGGTGGAAGGCCTAGATGAAACATGACCTGTGCCAGTGGACATTGATGGTCTCTTACTTACTGTATTTATAGAATTGTTTGACAAAGAAGAGGTTGTTGCTTGGCGTGAAGGGATATTACTGCGTACAACCTTCGATGTTGGTTCCATCCCTTGGTTCATGAGCTGCACATTTAACAATTGTGTTGATTAGTATTTACCAAATTACCCGTGCATTGAGTTGCAAACAAGTTTGAAATTGATTATTTCAAGATAAATGCTAGAAAGAAGGTTATAAAGGTCAGGTAAAATATGCAAGGTAGGTAATTGAAAATATGTGAGACGAGAAAAACAGATCATCTTGGAGAGTCCAGGAGCAGACATAGAACATAATTTCTTTTTTTCCGTGTAATGCATTTCCCGGGGAAACCCACCGGGCACTTCCCCTCATTCCAAAGATGGTACCCAGAGTAAGCCAGATTCTGTAGAAGCTCGAAGCTTTGACATGTCACTTACGGGAATAGAACCTGGGTGGGGAGGATAACGCTCCATCACACAACCACTCAGGCTAGACCCAATTGACACATAGAACATAATATCAAAAACATACTCCCTCAATTACAGTTAATGATACAAAAGAGCAGCATTGAGTGAATTTTGATAATGAGCAGAAAACTCAAATTGAAATTCCTAAAAATGAAATTACGACTGCAATAACTACCATATAGAAACATAGAATGATTTATGATGATAAAAAAATAACACCATATTCAAGTTCTTTGCCCTTTTGTTGTTTGTGCCACTCTCTCTATCAAGATACAAGTCTGTCAAGTTTCAACACATTTTTTCTTGTATTTAAGTTTTTGCACAATCAGAAATATTGAGCAGAATGCAGAATTTCCAAACATTCAGCTGAGGTAAGTGACTAAAGCTATTTGGTTACTTTTTATAACAGAGCAACTTTTCTTTATTCCAAGACTTTCTATTTAGGTCCCTGTAATGTTATTTTTCGCTCAACCTCTTCTAAATAATTTCCCTCATTTCAATGTGCAATAATACTTCTACCAAACACTTTTACCATTTGACATCCTCAGAATGCAACAACTTCTGTTAGTGCTCATCCTCAGCATACAGCACACAAATTACAATAGAAGTGACCTAGACTTGTTGGTGCCACGTGACCATGGAACAAAACAAAATACAGGTTTGAAAATCGTGCATGTTCGTGATCAACATAAGATGAAGATCACAACATGTAAGCAAATGAAGAAATATCTGATGGAGAATATCCAAATACCAAATAGATAAAGTGATACAGGATTTAATTCCAGGCATTGGTAGCCAAATATTCAGTAAGATAAGAGCTCATGCCAAATGAAAATAGATCTGACGCTTTAGTCATTTATTGAGTCCAGTTACTAACACCATTTCTTTTATATTTCCTGTCTTTTTCATATGATGCTAAACTGCTTTATTGAATTTGAAGGAAGGTATAACCTATAACATATTTCAGAAAAATGAAATTAATTAAGGGTTTAGTAAAGCCTTTTTATGCAGAATGAAATGAAATGAGAGGTTTATAAATAAATAACACTCTGAGAAAATAAATAAATAAATAAATAGAGCACTTTGTCCAGGACTCCCATAAAATATTGTTCCTCTTCATATTTTTTTCATTCCCTCACCCACTACCCCTATAAATTTTGTGTCCAAAATTGAAACTGTTGTGTTAAAAACTATTTTCTACAGTTTCTTACTGTATTTTAATGACAAATGTAGCAAAACATAACTATGACAATATTTTCTTAAAGAAAAGAACGGAGAAAAGATAATCAACGAAGCTTGTCTGTTAGATGATGCTAAACTGGTTCAAGATATGATTGTATGAAAAAATTCCAAATAAAACCTATTTGCATTCTAGAAAGTTTAAAGGTCTTGTTGCTGCTAAACTGGCTTAAGTGAATGATTGTATGACAGAATTCCAAATAAAACCTATTTGCGTTCTAGAAAGTTTAAGGGTCAAGGTCATACATGATGCTCCTAAACTGGTTTAAGATATGATTGTATGACAAAATTCCAAATAAAACCTACTTGCATTCCAGAAAATTTAAAGGTCATGTTGCTGCTAAACTGGCTTAAGTATATGATTGTATGACAAAATTCCAAATAAAACCTATTTGCATTCTAGAAAGTTCAAAGGTCAAGGTCATACATGAATAGAGCAACAATACAAAGTGTTAAGTTTTACTTTCAAGCATATGAACAAGGAACCTTTAGAAACTACCTACATGAAGTACTATAGCCTTGAATACTTACTCTAGAAGACTTCAAAGTGGGTGGTGGCCTGAGCACAGGTGTTCCTCTATGATCCATAGGAATGGCTGGTATCTCCATTTCCAATGAAGTAAAGAGAGGTGTACCAGGAGGTGTAAGAAGCCTGTGGTGAAAATAGTCAAAAAAGTCCAAATCAGATATAACTTTTGTACAACATGTGAAAATTTAAAATCCATTAAATAACTGCATCTTGTAAAATGGCCAAATTGTAATTGCACTAGGTGCTCCACTAGCAAAGGGCACGAATATATCAAAATTGTTAAATTTGTTGATTTTTTTTTAATTTTCAACTTGCCAAGTTTAGGGCTCAAACATAATCTGTGCTTATTAGGCACCCACATTCCTCCTCTCACTTGAAAAATATGCAACAACCACTCACAAATTTTTATAGTCACAGTTATCTGCTTACAATTTCACTCATAGTGATCCTAGGGACAGCAGTTATCTGCTTACAATTTCACTCATAGTGATCCTAGGGACAGCAGGTMTTTTTTAAATCACCTTCACTATGGGAGGGTGAACAATAAAATCTAATTAGTTTGYCTTTTCAAGTAAAGGCTCATTAGTTCACCTCTGCAGGCAAAAGCTCATTAGTTTGCCTCTACATGCCCCAAAAAGAAGGGACACTTTAGCTATAAGAAAAATGATCTTGTTTCTGGCAGAAGAACATTCTCTGTTGGCCAGTTATTGAATCTTATAAGTAACTACTTAAGAAATAATGTTATTGAATCTTATAAGTAACTACTTAAGAAATAATGAACGACAATCCTCATTTCAACCAAATTTAAGGTTTGGGGATAATTCTAACTTGACACATCACAACCACCACACAACATATTTTCCTCTCACAACCCAGATGGTGTCGGCCTTTTGACCGGCATTATCCATTCAAACCAGATCACCGAGCCCTAAACATTTTGTAAACTAACCTAACCCTTGACTCTCAATAACAATATTGCATAAACAGAACAATGTATTCAACTCACCAGTCATAATCATTCTTGTCTCCGTCTGCATTCAACAAGTCATCTGCCCGGCTTTTCGGTAAGGGGGTAGATGGCGTTATTCTGTATATCGGCGAGCTGCTAGACTTGACCGTGGCTGCAAACAGGACAACAGAAAACAAATTTCTTCAGCACAACAGATAAATGTCACAAGTGGGTTTCTGAATTTCAGTCAAAGTACAAACCCATTATCATTAGAAGCACTATTACTCATGGTTTTCGCTGAGCAATATGGTTGGTCTGTGGTGAGCAAAACACAGAAGAGAACGTGTGGGATGTGTACCGAGGGGTGGTTCGAACTCGTCCGAGTTGGGAAGGAGGAGGAGCGTGTTCCGCTCCTTCTCTCGCTTGCGCATCTCGTGAAACAAGGCAAGATCATCGTCCTTCTCTTTGACCATACTGGTGCTGAGGCTACGCCCCCGCCTGTGCTGTTGTTGCAGCTGCATCAGGTAAGCGGAGTCCGCGGAACTCGAACCCCGATTCATAGCTCCCCCGATCACTTGATCATGCCCGTCCTGGATCCTTGGCTTCCCTTCTTCAAATCCCTCTTTCCTRGATCCCCAGATGTTGATTTTTTCTTAGCTGCTCTTTAAAAATGCAATCATATTTCTCAGATAACCCACCGTCAAATGCGCCGAACATGAGCCGGGATTCAGAAGAGGAGGGGGTAGGTACCCTGAAATTTATTGTTTATGGGTCTATTAACACAATGCTCTGTATGGGGTAACTCGAAATACTTCACTTACTTGCAGTTCCTGCTGCTGCTCACTTCCATTCACTTCATACCCTTCAATAAAATGCATATGTAGTCTCACCGACTGTAGATCCATTTTATTTTAATCTGGCAGTTTTATAGAGTTCGGAGAGTCAAAATCCCGACCCGGACCCCATGGTTTTGATCGTTCTAAATTTATTTGAAAATAAATTATTTCGATATCTCTTAATACTCTTTTAATCTTGCGTTTGTTTAGAGTTTGTATCTCTTAATACAAAATCATCATAGAATTTGAAATGTTTCACTAATATTTCTAGTAAGATTAAAATGAGGAAAAGTTTTATATACCAATTTGGTGTTTGGCTTGTAAATAATTTTAAAAAATTATTATTATTATTAAAAATATGGATTTATTTTTTTGAAAAACAATTGATAAATATAAATAGATATGATTACTTTGTTTAAGCTAATGTAATTATTAGATATGATTACTTTGTTTAAGTTAGTGTAATCACTAAGTAGATACAGAAGAAACTGGAGACACTTCAATGAATTCAGAACAAACTAGGGATACACCTTCAAAATAAGATCCTCTATTTCAACAAGGATCAACACAACAAGGTTTAATGGAAGAGGAACCTACTTTTAACCTAGATTTGGATCAAGATGTAGAGCCCCCTAAGACATGTTGGGTGAATCAGGTTGAAGAAGATGAGATACAAGAACAATTAGAACCCATGGATCAGGACCAATTAGGAGTGGCAGAAATATCAAGGACCTCATCAAAAACAAAGGAAGCTTGCACAACAGTAGTAAAGAAGAAAAAAAATCTTTCAGTCGCACAGCCAATGGCGACAAGAAGCCGGGCCATAATCCAACTTAGTCATGCAATATTTATTATTATGTCATCAATTTGTTAGAATTTACTCATGTAAGAGATATCAAGATGAAAGTGTTTTTGACATGAGTATTTTATGTATTTGGCAAATAAGAAGTTAGTAATTTTGCTTAAAATCCAAAGTCATTAAAGAATAAATATGGATGTAATTATTCTAACTTTGCTATAGTTTTTTTTCAATATAAATCTCCTAGTTAATGTTAAAAAAAACTAGTGCAATTACTAGAATCTTTTAGTACTTTGACAAACTCATTCTGGATTTTTTTCCAATATGATGTAACAAGCGATGATAAAATATGAGTAATACACGAATAACTTTACATAATATCTAAAAGGGGGTATGTTTTGATTTGCATTAGATTATTAGAGAAATGGTCATTGTAAAAATATTTGAAGAATTAACACCCATATCATGTGAATTTTTCACCAAATAGAAGTAGTTTTAGATCTTACTTCAAGACAATTTTATTATCTATACAATGTTGTAAGTAATCTTTTTATATTGATATAAGTGCGAAATTTTGAAATTTGCAATATCCAATAGGTTGTTGAGGAAGGTCATTTTCCTTCAACCTGTTTTATCCTTAATAATATAAAACATAACTTTATCCAGTTTCATAGTTTAATTATTCTTTATGGCTTTCTTGCTTAAGAAAACTATAATGATTTTGATTATTTATTTTCCAAGGAAAACATCATGTGGAAACCCAACAGATGTTTTCAAACATCTATAGATGGAATCCCAAGTAATAATGTCGACGTAGACTAGTGCACCTAACCCAAGAGAATTCGAATTCAAATTGAGTACATGTTAACACGAAACTAGTCAAATTCTCCCCCCTAGATGGGGTGACACCTATCGAGCACATGATACATGGCACCCTGGCAACGAGTGCAGTTAAAGCCCCTTGTCGCCAGCATCTCCCTTCGTCAACTCACAATGCCTGGCATTCATTCAAGCAAGAGGTTAGTGCGTTGGGAATGTTAGGAAGGTTTAATGGTGCACCAAGCTTGGCCATATGGAACTAGTACGATGCAGCAAGGTAGCATCACCTTGACATTCATGGCACCCCAAACTGTCATTTCTCTCATCATCACATAGGTAATCTCTGGTTGTTGTTCTTATTTCCAGAATTTTCCCTCGGCTCTGCATTCTCCCCCTGCATTATCCGTCTAAGCAAGTCGAGCCTTTGTCAATTTTCTTCCTCCCACGACCAACTTTCCCTTCATCTCCTCTGCCAATTTTCTTCCCCTCAAGTCCATCTTTGCCATGCCCCGTGAGAGAGGTAAGTCCAAGCATGGGTCAGCCTACTATAGTCTGGTAGGCCGGCATCGGTGCACAGGCCTGCCTTCTCTCTCTCCCACTCCGGGGAGCAGCTATGTTCGCTATCCTTATCCTGATCAAAGTTGGCGCGATGATGCCCAGCCTATGCCCCATTTGCCTGACCTAGAGCTAAACTATGGAGGATGTATAGTGGAGGAGGATATTCCACCTAACCGAGAGGAGAACACCATGGAGCAAACAGAACCAATTGGCACTGACCTCCCCTTGAATTTTCTTGAGGTTTCCATGGTAGGTTGTGTGGTGGAGGAGGAAATCCCACCACAAATTCAGGACGACTTCAAGCGAGACACAACCCCCATTGTTAGTGGATCGCACAATGAAGCACCCGGGACAGATTGGGACGACGGTTGGGGTGAGGAGGAGACTCGTCGGGAGCTACACACAGGTGAGCAAGCTCATCCAGCCTTGGGGCGCCACGATGTGCCCAGTTTCTGCAGGCTCATGGAGGACCATTTAGCACTGATCTTTGAGATGAAGCGAGATTTTGTTGATCAGCTTCACAACCAGCATGTCCTTAGCAAGCGCCTGGACATGTTGTTTGATTCCCTATCAAGCGAGCCTGTGAATAGTCGTTTCCCATTATGTTGTCAGTCGTTTGCCTTCACAGTTCGCCATAATGAAAGTTTGGGTTCGCCTCACATCTAGTTTCTTTACTGTTGGATTTTCAGTTTTAGCTAGGATGCATTTACAATCAAATTTTGTTGAAAACAGAGTTTGGTTTACTAATTTTCCCATGAACAATACAGGCCACATGTTCTGGTTTCCATACATGTGACAGAACATGTAGCGAGTTTTGATGTATATTCAGACAAGTGTCACTTTTTTGACATCTTAAAATAATACAAATTTTTTTATTTAAAAAAAAGGAAAAAAAAAAACTAAATTTTTAACAACATTGTCGACAACTAGTTGAACTAATCTCTTTAGACTAATTTTAATATTTTTATTTACATCATGTTCAAATATAATGTTTAAATATAAAATTAACAATTTAAAAAATATTTATTTCAATATTTATTTATCTAGTAAACTTTATTGATTTGAAAAACTATTCAATTTCATTTATTTGTTTCATATTGATTTGAAAAACTAAACAGCATTTTCATGTTGAGATTTTGTTCTATGTGAATATTTTTCCTTTCTAATATTATATATATATGTACGGAGTGTGTAATGTAAATAATTTCAAAACAAAAATGATTTATGTATAAAAGTTAACTTTTAAAATGTGACACTTTGTCTTTTTCACTTTAATAGCAACATCATCCACAACTTCAATCTTATGCTTTGTTTTGAAAATTGTTTTTATTAAGAACATGCCATAATTTGTATACTTTGTGGATTGTCTTTGTAATCCAAATCTTATAAACTAAAAGAAAACAAAATATATGTTGTCATATTTTTGTTATCATAGTTTCATTAATAGCATAAAACGGAATATTTTGTTAACTTTGTTTTTTATTTTTTTTAATTTTAATTTTATGAATATTTTTTTTATAAATATATAATAAAAATATAATAATATATTTTATAATTAATTTTTAATTTTAATTTTATAGATAAATTTTTAATTAAATCTTTTTATTATTTTATTATATATTTATATTTTTTTAAATTAATATGATTTTTTCTTCCTTATACATTTTAAATGAAAAGATGGTTAAAATATTTACTCAAACACTTTACCCATTTCAAATTTAACTATAACAACATGTCTTGTCTAGGTGCAAAGTCTCTAATACATGTTAAATGGTATTAAGTTCCATATCCATATCATGTGTAATTTTTGTGAAAGAGTGATGGGATGGATTGATGGTGATATTCCATGGGCTTCACATTTCAAACTTTTTCTTTTGAGATTTGTGGGTCCTCACATGAAAAGTTAGTCACCTAGTCAAAGGGCTTCACATGGATGTCACACTGGAAGATTGGGTGGTGGAGGCCCACTACAAATGTTTAAGCGGTGGAAGCCCACTGCAACTACGTAAGCTGTTAAAATCAAATCGTTACTTAAATGTTAAATCATAAGTACATCCTAAGTGGGACTTCAATAATTGCTCTTATTTTTGTCTCATGTGTTGTTATTATATGTTAATATTCTTCAAATTAGTTAAGAGGTGGGGGTCTTGTCATTAATTGTAAAGGTTTCACCCTTATTATTATATGTTAATTAGTATTATTATATGTTAATGAGGATCAAATTGGTTGGACGTGAGTCATGCCTTCAATGGTACAAGGAATTAAGCGTTTTAATAATTTTCTATTTAAAATTGTTTATTATTGAGAAAGTAATATATATATGAAATCTAATTTTTAAATTTTATGGTTGTTTATTTTTCTTTATTTAAAATTGTTTATTATTGAAAAATAATATATATATATGAAATCTAATTTTTAAATTTTATGGTTGTTTATTTTTCTTTATAAAATATTTATTAGTTTAAGTATTTATTTAAATTTTAATTTTTTTTTTAATATTATGTACATGTCAAGTTTGTCTAGGATTTGAAGACTAAATTGTATGGTTGGTAACTTTTTATTATAAAGAGATAAAAAAAAATGGAGTGGTTTAATTTTGGAGAGCAATTGTAACTAATCAAATTTAGAGTGTTTTTATTATTATTTAGAGTTTGGAGATATAGAGTGATTTGATCTTGAATAATATTTTATGTGTTAAATTTTTTCTTAGTATGATAATTTTTTAATTTATATTAATATATATATATAATTAATTGGGTTTAGTTTGAATGGTTAGGAAAAATATTTGTTATCCTTTCCACTTAAGTTTTATTTTAACATGTTAATCTTTTAATGAGTATATTACCATCTTTGAAATGAGGAGAAGGGAATTACTAAAAAAACCTTCCATACATATAACCTGGAAAAATATATATATTCCTCAAAAACTTGAGATAACGAAGAATAAAAACTATTATCTCAAATTCAAAACCAACCAATAATTCAAAACCAACCAATAGTAGATAAGACTAATTCCAAAAGCAAAAACAATCTTCATATAAAACATGCCCTTTCTACTAATTATTTTAATTATGGTATAAAACATGTGCCCATCCTACCACTTATTTTAATTATGATTATAAAATTTATTATTTTGATTTTAATGACTTTAACATTAAAATTTTTTACTATTTATGGTTTTATAGTATCTTCCTTGTTATTATTTATGGTTTTGTAATATCTTCCTTGTTATTATTTATGATTTTATATTTTTTTTTTATTATAATAAAATAATAATTAAAATCTATGATGATGATGATTAACTTTTATTGAGATGGAATTGGTCTATTCAACTTTAAGAAGTTAAAGAATTATTTGAAATTTTGTAGAATTCTATTTGTGTGTACCAAATTCCTATTTATAAAATTTGTTATTTTGATTTTAAGTACTTTAACACTTAATTTATTAATATTTATGGTTTTATAGTATCTCTTTTGTTGCTATTTATGATTGTATATTATTTTGTTTAATCTAATTTTATTATAATAAAATAATAGTAACAATCTAATTTTAAGCTCACAACAAAACTAGACACGAAATTGGTGTATGAGACCTTCTTGTTTATAGGATAAGGGATCTTAGAATTACTTGGAATTCTTTAGAATTTTATTTCTCCCAAATTCCTATTTATAAAATTTGTTATTTTGATTTTAACTACTTTAACATTAAAATTTATTATTATTTATGGTTTTATAGTATCTCTTTTTTTTTGTATGTAAATATTGTATTACCTCATAGATTCAAAAAAACATATATATATGGGGGGGAGCCTGTGATTTATTCTGCCAAAAGTGGAAACCAGAACGAGCCCCGGGCGGGCTCTGAAAAGAGTCCATGACCTGAGTAGTTTCCATATCAAAGTTAAACAAAAGAACCGATAAACAAGGAGGCAAAAGTCTGAGACTATATTGTCCTAACATTTAGCAAAAAAGATAAACTTGAAACTATCAGACACCAGAAGCACCTGGATCCCCATCGACCGACAAAGAGTTGGGTGGAACTGGAGTGAAAGTGAAAGGTTGACAACATGTGGGGCATCTTCTTTTTCCAAACTCGGTTGAGAGTGAATCAAAGAACATGTCCAATTGATGGTGAAGAGTTTCCTAGCAATGTAGCTGGTCTATGACGTCACTTCTCATTTCAAAAATGAGATTCAAATGCTCTGTAGAGAAACTTTGTTGCAAGGGCATCTCATGCACCGTGTCCTCAAACTGTGAAACCATTGTGTTCATGTCCATATTGTTTAGGGTCCCTTCTTCAATTGGAACTTGAGGTAACTCTTCTAGAACATGGCAGTCGTTGTATTCCCCCTGCTGCAGGGTCGGGGAATTTTCAACATTTTGAGTCGAGGGGACGGAGGGGTTATGTGTTTGCACTGGATAAACCATTGTAGGAACATCCATAGACTATAGTTGGATCGGAAGGATTTCCTCTTCCACTAGGATAGGGTCATTGTCAAAGGCATCCCAATTTTGAGTTGTGGAGGGAGATGTGACATCATGCAGAGTAAGGAGCTGAGACGGAATAAGCGAAGGGGCAGGATTAGTTCTTCTAGCGATGAATTCGTAGTAGGCTAGGCCTCGCTTTGGATTTCCTCGCTCTCTGGTCATGATGACTGTGAGGATATGGATGAGAGCCAACTGAAGGGAAGATGAGACTAGAAAGTTAGAGGTTTGGAGAGGTTTTGTGAGATTCTGAAAAGCCTTGGACGCAGCCAACATGGGAGTAGTGGAGCTATCACTAAGCAAAGACATCATAATTGAGCCCTTTCCTTCCATTGTAAATATCATGGAGCAAGAATTGATCAGAACCTGCAACCAACTACCAAAACTAATGGCAACCAGTGTCATTTCAAACCTGCACATTAATTGTCGCCTATGGAACGGACCTCCAACCATTGCTTCAGCAATTAAGAACGACATCGGAAGGAATTGAAGGAGGGTGGAGGCAACTTGCCTTGATTGGGCTCTTTGCATGTTGTCCATGTGGCACCACATCCAAGGAGGTTTTATAGTATATCTTATTACTATTTATGATTTTGTATTATTTCACTTATTTTAATTTTATTATAATAAAATAACAATAATAATCTAATTTTAAGGTCACGACAAAACTAGACACTCAATTGGTGTATGAGACATTCTTGTTTGGTGTGTGAAAGCTTGTTCATGGGACAAGGGATCCCCTTCATGTAACAATTTAACTATTAAAATTTATAGAAATGTACATACCCTAACCCTCTTGATACCCCTTTTAAATTTTAACTTATAATTTTTTTCTAGAAAAAAAAAAAAAAAACGTATTCTAAAAAATTATTACTATTATAATATTTTCAAAATATTATTTTGATGATAAAAAAACAATTTATTTAAAACTAACATATATTTAATTTATATTAATAATAAAAAAAATTATAATAATAAAACTAACATTTATAATATATTATTTTATTTATATTAATGATAATAAAAAGTAAATAAAAAATATTTTATTATATTCATAATTATACTAATAATAAAATATATTCATGAATTGAGGTTTTTTATTCATTTGCATTATTAGGAAATTATGAATACAAATATCCTATAATATATTTTTATAATAAAAATTACTTTATTTAAGTTAAAGAACGTATATTATTTTATTTATATTAATAATAAAAATTACTTTACTTTGAATTAACATTAACCTGTATAATATATTAATGATAATAAAAAGTCAAAATATATTATTGTATTTATATTAATAATAAAAAATATTCATAAATTGATTGTTTTATTCATTTGCATTATTATTAGGAAATTATGAATTAACATTAACCTGTATAATATATTAATGATAATAAAAAGTCAAATGATAATAAAAAGTCAATATATATTATTGTATTTATATTAATAATAAAAAATATTCATAAATTGATTTTTTTATTCATTTGTATTATTATTAGGAAATTATGAATACAAAAGTCTTCTCATTTAGGTTTCTGTGGTGAGATATTTGTTCAGAAATTGTCGGAGGAACCACAGTGCTAATGATAGCTTGTCGTCGACGTTTCGGATCCACAACAGGATCCATCATCAGGACAGAAATTGCAGGCTTTTTCTGTCCTAATGATGGATCCTGTTGTGGATCCGAAACGTCGACGACAAGCTATCATTAGCACTGTGGTTCCTCCGGCAATTTCTGTACAAAAATCTTATTACATTTTAGGAAACTAAATAAACATATTTAAATGATGGGAATGGTGAGAAATAAAATTCCAACATTATAATAATTGTAACTTTTTAGTGATGTAAAAAGAAGGGAGATCTTGTTGTGAATAAAATATGCACATGTGCTACAATCCATATGGCTCCATCCGATTCCCCAACGGTGATTCCTTAGAGGACCCTTTGCTTTTGTTTACCTGTTTTGTAAATCTTCCTTCTATAGCACTATATTCCCATCCATGTTAGCACATCTACACCTAATGCCCACCTTGTGTATACCGAATGGTAATCAAACAAGATTGTCACCCCTCAGTCCAGGCCATGTACTCACATGAACAATAAGTCGTTTCCCATTTTCGATTTCACTATCCACTACTCATCTTCATAAGGAATAGCACTTCGCAAAGAAGAAAGAGAAGAATAGCAGTGAAAGATCCCTTTACATGAGAAAATCCCATTTTATAAACTTCATGCGCCCTTGCATTTAGTGTTTAAGTGTCCATTGAAACAAATCCCATGCACATAGAAGTTAGGGGTCAATATAAAGAAAACTCATGCATGTATTGTAAGTGTTAATATAAGAAAATCATATGCATGTCATAGTTAGGTGTCTCTAAAATAAATCGGTTTTGCATAAGTGTCAGGTGTTTGTTGTAGGTAGGTGAGAAGTGGCAACACAATTGGTTTTGCATAAGTGTCAAGTGTTTGTTGTAGGTAGGTGAGAAGTGGCAACATCATAATCTATTGTATATTTTTCACATAAAATGTCATTTCTAAATTATAGGACTAATTCTCAAGGGGTGTATGTTTAATTTTACTAGTGAAAATGGTAATTTTCTTACATTACATTGTGTCCATCCCTTGGCTTCATGTCAAGACACGATTCCTCTTCATTTTCCTCTTTGTCATTTCAAGACATTTAATGTTATTACTTCTAAGATTATATTTACAACATTAGCACACATCTTATCTTAAGCAATATTGATCACATATCTTTTACATTACTTTTACAATTTGCTTAGAGGCTCTTGGCCTTGAGCCCTTGCTATGAATTTTACATAGTACATATAGTCCATGCATATCCTTTATTTACATAACAATGTGAATCATCCTCTGTGTCGCCTTTATTTATCATAGTGATATGGATGTCTTCCATATCATTGCACACATGTGCATATACACGTTAGCCCGTGATAAAAATAATAAATCTATTTATCCAAAACATTATACACCAATTGCATCACATAAACCAAACACTTGTGTCACGTGTG
Organism: Picea mariana; assembly: GCA_032191745.1. NCBI lineage: Eukaryota > Viridiplantae > Streptophyta > Pinopsida > Pinales > Pinaceae > Picea > Picea mariana. The sequence continues at coordinate 25,347 of JASDQU010739557.1, read as the reverse complement.
CCACATAGACAAAACATTTGTGCCACTTGTGCCACATAGACCGAATACTTGTGCAACTTATGCTACAAAGTACTTGTTTGACTTTTACTACATAAACCAAATACTTATGTCATATGCACCACATAGATTAAACAATTGTGCCATGTGAACCACACGGACTAAATGCTTGTGCCACATCTACATAGACCAAACATTTGTTTCACATAGATTCTTATGCATGCATGGAGATTAATCATCCCCATTCATGTAGCATTGGGTGAGCATTGTAAGCTTTTGGGGTTACTGCAAAGTGTTTTGAACTAGCTAGGAGAGCGCTAGATCTCATGGTCCCTAAGTGATGCTTGATGGACATATGGATGGCTCAGTTTGAGTGAATGTTTGGCCTTGGATAGAGCGCTAGCACATTGAACTTATGTATGAGGTTGGTATCCTATGTGACATAATGACTAACCCTTTGGGTGCATACAATGGCAGAGTCGGCTCCTTGATCAACATAGTCACCTACCTAGGAGGATGTGCACCACCAAGCACTGAGAGGACGGCACTTATCCCTAAGAGCATGGGGCCATTTGACATAGACCTTGGAGGTTGGATAATTAACTTAAGGACACTTCAGTTGACGAGCATACTTCAAGGAGGTTGGTTGTGGACCCAAACACATATGTTGAGGAGAAGCATTGAGGAAAATAACTACCTTAGCGCAGTTTTTAAGGAGAAATGGGCACAAGAGGACATATGGCACATAGCGGGAAGAGGATTGTCATGCATGATGTAACATCCTTGTTTTTAAACCCCGGTTGATGGATGTATAATGTAAATATGATGTATGGCCATGGCCCCGACTATGTAATATGTAAACATTGTATATCACAAATAATAAAATAAAATGTAATGTTGATTGTAGCTAGACATATACATAGTATTGGGGGCTAGGTTTCCACAATAAAGGAGAGGGTCTAAGAGGGGGTCCAAGGGGGAATTACCCATGTCTATTAATCTCATCCCACCTTTCTAAATTTTATTATTGTGTATAAACCTTATATTTTATGTTTGAGTGTTCCCAAGGTCTATAGTTGAATACATGTAAGAGAGTTGGCGTGTGAGATCACCTCATGGAGCTATTGATATCATGGGTTGAGTACAAGCAAGCATGGGGGGAGTGTGAGAAAAAGGTAAAAAGTCCTTTTGGTGAAGAGTGAGAGAAAGGTAAAAAATCCTTTTGGGGAAGAGTGAGAGAAAGGTAAAAAATCCTTTTGGGGAAGAGTGAGAGTCAAGCAAGCATAGGAAGGGAAGAAAATTTGTATGGGAAAGGGGAGTAGTTTTTACAACCAACTTTTGGGACAACAAGATAGTGCAAAGTGTTGGAGCTTGAAGGCAGTCATAGTGGGCATGTGTGGTAGTTGTTTTGGAGTTGTAACGCATGAAGAAGCAAGTTGTTAAGCATGTAAAGTGAAATTTTTGGTCGAGAGTTTTCCCTGGAGCAATGAGTTGTTGTTGTGAGTTTTCTTATTACAATTGGTTGTTAGGAAATGAAACACACTTCCATGCTAAACCTAGTAGAAGAGAGGAAGAAAGATTTAATCAAGAAAGTAAATGACACAACAAGCACACAATACACATAGATTCTACCCTGGAAACCCAAACCGGGAAAACCAACATTCCTTGAGCGTTTTTCTCCTTATTGTCTTATTCATTCAAACCAAAAGGTTACATGTCTAACCTTGGTCCACACCTATGACACAATCAACATCATACCCTCTTGCTTACACAAGAACAACCCTATAGCCAATTCGGCTTACATCTACATGACCAACAACCTCTACGATTATTGATTGACTAATTGATCAACCTTTTCAGCCTTACAACACGTCTTCTTTATAGGCTTTACAACAGGAAAAACCCTAAAGAAAATGGCACCCAAAAATAGTTACATATTCATGCATATCATTAGCTAAAAATCTTGCGAATCTCTGGTTTCTGTTAAGTCAACTACCAAGTCGCATTACCTGTCAACTATCAGTCGACCTTCATTCGGTCTTCAGTTGGTTTCCACCCGCCCACCTGTCGACCTCTTGTTGGTTGACCTCTTCGACTTGTTGTTGATGCCTTTACCATGTTGAACCACCTCGACATTCGACTTCGACTTTATCCGATTGATTAACCTCGACCTTCGAATTTGACTATCAGTTGATCCACCTCGAATTTCACTGTAAATAATATAACAACCCAACATTCTCCCACTTGTTTTCTTCTGTGTTGAAACCGAGAGACATTTGAACTTTCATTCAAAGACCCAGGGAAGCAATGCCCATTGCCTCTCTGCACCAAGCGAACTTCACAACACTCACAGACTTGGTCAATGAGTCTATTATGTTTTCCAATGTGTCTACTTTCTCCAGCAGCACCTTGTTGCTTTCCACCATGTCTCTCACGAAATGGTATTTTACATCAATGTGCATAGTCTTGGAATGATAAGTAGGGTTATTTTCCAGAAATATTGTGCTTTGACTATCGCAACTTATCTTCATAGCTTTCTACTCAAACCTGATTCTGGAACACAACCTTTGTAGCCATATTGCTTCTTTGCTTCCATGAGTGGTTGCCATGTATTCAACTTTTGTTGTTGACAAGGCTACGACCACCTATCACTTACTCATCCAGTTGATTGCTCCACCGAACATTTTGAACACATATCCACTAGTCGACCTCCATCGATCCATATCTCCATCCCAGTCGGCGTCGAAAAATCCATGTACATTTAATTCATAGTCACCTCCAGATTTTTCTTGGTAGCATATCGCATAATATTTTTTGCCACACAAATACCTGAATACTCTCTTGACATCTGTCAAGTTCTCCTTCCCAAGTGTCGGCTTGTTTCTACTCAACACTCCCACTGCATGGGCAATGTCTGGCCGAGTGCAGACCATCGCATACATTATACTACCCACAACACTTGCATGGGGAACACGTGCCATGTCCTCTATTTATTTCTGTGTCTTTGGGCAATATTTAGAAGTTAGCCTTGCTCCCACAAGAATTGGCACCTTCATTTGTTTGCAATCTTGCATGTTGAAACATTTCAAAATTGTTTCAATATACTTTGTATAGTTCAACCAGAGATTTCTATCTGCTCAATCTCTCTTAACCTCCATTCCTAGAATGAAGTTAGTTGCACTGAGATATTTCATGTCGAACTTGGAGGATATATGTTTCTTCACCTCCTTTATTTTGTCCATGTTGTTTCCAATCATCAACATGTCCTCAACATACAAAGCTACATATATGAAACACCTACTTTCTTCTTTGGAATATATGCAGTGATTAACTTTGCTTCTCACAAATCCCAAACTAAGGATGTATGTGTCAAACTTTTGGTACCATTTCCTTGGTGATTGCTTTAGACCATAAAGGGATCTTTTCAGTTTACACACCAAATCTTTCTTGCCCTTTACTACAAATCCTTCAGGTTGTTTCATGTAGATTTCTTCTTCCAAGTCCCCATGTAGGAATGTCGTCTTCACATCCATCTGTTCTATTTCCAGATCAAATGTTGCAGCCAGAGACATTAGTACTCTAATGGAAGTTACTTCTTCAACAAGGGAAAAAATCTCACCGAAGTCGACTCCTAAGACTTGGGAATATGTTTTCGCTACCAGTCGAGCTTTGAAATTTTCAACTTGACCTATTGCATTCATCTTATTCTTGAATACCCACTTGCTACCGACATGCTTTCTTCCACTAGGAAACTTGGTTAAGTCCCATGTCTCATTCGTGTACAAGGATTTCATCTCTTCGACCATGGCGTCCTTCCAGAGTTTTCCCTCTGCTGAGTCGATTGCCTCCCTAACAGACTTGGGCTCATCGTCGGTGGCAGCTAACACGAATGCGGAATGAAATTCGTGTAGACTATACCTTTCCACTAGTTTAATTACTCTTTCTAACCTCCTTACAACTGAAGTCAGTTGTTCCACCTCTTTTTTCGATTCAATCGACTCATCTGAATCATCTTCTTTGTTCCTCAGTTCAAACCACACAGTCTCAGGATTATTGTCGATCTTAACAATTTCCTCAGGATCGAACTTACTTTCGAATTCTTTGAAGACCACATCTCGACTATACATTGTTTTCCTTGATGCAAGATCCTAGAGATTATATCCTTTCATTCCATCTTTGCATCCAATGAAAATACATTTGACTGCCTTCTTGTTTAACTTGCTCCTCTTTTCCTTGGGAACATGCACAAATGCATCACAACCAAATACATTGAGATGTGAAACTGAAGGCTTCTTACCCAACCATACCTCATGCGGAGTCGTGTCAACTAGCACCAACGAAGGAGACATATTCAATAGATATTTTGAAATGTCGACTACCTCCACCCATAATTCTTGTGCGAGCCCAACACCACTAAGCATGCTCCTTGCCTTGTCCATCAACGTTCTGTTCATTCTCTCGACAACTCCATTTTGTTCTGGGGTATATGGTGTGGTATTTTGGCATGATATGCTACACTGCTTGCAGAACTAATCAGATTATTTTCCACAGAATTCACCACCATTGTCAGTTCTCAACACCTTCATCTTCTTATCTGTCTGATTTTCTACAAGAGATTTAAACTCTTTGAATTTCTCAAAAACCTTTGATTTCTTCCTCAGGAAATATATCCATGTCTTCGTGGAAAAATCATCTATGAAGGAGACATAATACAGGGATCCTAATCCAGGTGGATATCGGTGGCCACCCACCTTTTCCAACTGGCTCAAAACAGTTTTCTAGCAATTTTGGTAATTTACTATTTTTAGCAATTTTTCACTTCCAGAGCCATTTTGAGGCCCTAAACGATGTTCTTTGGGGAAATGGGGAGAAATATAGAAGTTCCTTCCATAAAAATGAATCTCCTCAATGATACCTTTCTAACGTGCTATCATACGCCTAAAACAGAGATCGTATGCAAAAGTTATGACCCCGGGAAGTTGATGTACTAACTTACCCAAATGAGGACCACATGACTTTTGGCGCTTCATCTCCTAGGGTTAGGTTTTTGGATGTCTAGGGTTTTTTACATTCTTGTTTATTGTAAAAAGGCCTTCAGAGCCTCATTGTAATCATCTTCTTGCGAATGAGCACAGCCGACACATCTCTTCTCAGAGATAAGCCGCCACCATTCCAACAAGCTTGTTTCCGCTGCATTTTACAGTTTCAGCTTATTTCCTTATTGAATAGAAAACCAGTTTTATTGTATCTCTGTTATTTTGTGTTAAGAACCTATTAGTAATCTGTAGTCATTTCTTTCTGCTCATAAAATCCGGATCAGTGGTATCAGAGTGGTCTGCTCCTTGTCGTCTTAATGCATGTCCCCAATGAGGTCGTAGTACAAAGAGTTGGGTCTCAAGCTTATTTCTCTTGAGGACAAAATATCTTGCACGCCCAAGCGACCTCTCATGGAAGGAGAAAAGAAAGATGACAAGACAAGAGATCCTTTCAAATTGTTGATTGAGG
>JASDQU010739557.1:0-19108 GCA_032191745.1 Picea mariana | reverse complement strand
CTTTTCAAGTAAAGGCTCATTAGTTCACCTCTGCAGGCAAAAGCTCATTAGTTTGCCTCTACATGCCCCAAAAAGAAGGGACACTTTAGCTATAAGAAAAATGATCTTGTTTCTGGCAGAAGAACATTCTCTGTTGGCCAGTTATTGAATCTTATAAGTAACTACTTAAGAAATAATGTTATTGAATCTTATAAGTAACTACTTAAGAAATAATGAACGACAATCCTCATTTCAACCAAATTTAAGGTTTGGGGATAATTCTAACTTGACACATCACAACCACCACACAACATATTTTCCTCTCACAACCCAGATGGTGTCGGCCTTTTGACCGGCATTATCCATTCAAACCAGATCACCGAGCCCTAAACATTTTGTAAACTAACCTAACCCTTGACTCTCAATAACAATATTGCATAAACAGAACAATGTATTCAACTCACCAGTCATAATCATTCTTGTCTCCGTCTGCATTCAACAAGTCATCTGCCCGGCTTTTCGGTAAGGGGGTAGATGGCGTTATTCTGTATATCGGCGAGCTGCTAGACTTGACCGTGGCTGCAAACAGGACAACAGAAAACAAATTTCTTCAGCACAACAGATAAATGTCACAAGTGGGTTTCTGAATTTCAGTCAAAGTACAAACCCATTATCATTAGAAGCACTATTACTCATGGTTTTCGCTGAGCAATATGGTTGGTCTGTGGTGAGCAAAACACAGAAGAGAACGTGTGGGATGTGTACCGAGGGGTGGTTCGAACTCGTCCGAGTTGGGAAGGAGGAGGAGCGTGTTCCGCTCCTTCTCTCGCTTGCGCATCTCGTGAAACAAGGCAAGATCATCGTCCTTCTCTTTGACCATACTGGTGCTGAGGCTACGCCCCCGCCTGTGCTGTTGTTGCAGCTGCATCAGGTAAGCGGAGTCCGCGGAACTCGAACCCCGATTCATAGCTCCCCCGATCACTTGATCATGCCCGTCCTGGATCCTTGGCTTCCCTTCTTCAAATCCCTCTTTCCTAGATCCCCAGATGTTGATTTTTTCTTAGCTGCTCTTTAAAAATGCAATCATATTTCTCAGATAACCCACCGTCAAATGCGCCGAACATGAGCCGGGATTCAGAAGAGGAGGGGGTAGGTACCCTGAAATTTATTGTTTATGGGTCTATTAACACAATGCTCTGTATGGGGTAACTCGAAATACTTCACTTACTTGCAGTTCCTGCTGCTGCTCACTTCCATTCACTTCATACCCTTCAATGAAATGCATATGTAGTCCCACCGACTGTAGATCCATTTTATTTTAATCTGGCAGTTTTATAGAGTTCGGAGAGTCAAAATCCCGACCCGGACCCCATGGTTTTGATCGTTCTAAATTTATTTCAAAATAAATTAATTCGATATCTCTTAATACTCTTTTAATCTTGCGTTTGTTTAGAGTTTGGAATCCGGACACGAATACCATGGTTTTGATAGTTGGAAATTTATTTTCAATTAAATTAATTTGACTACTTTGAAGCACAAAATCATCATAGAATTTGAAATGTTTCACTAACATTTCTAGTAAGATTAAGATGAGGAAAAGTTTTATATATGAATTTGATGTTTGGTTTGTAAGTAACTTTAAAAAATTATTATTATTATTATTATTATTATTAAAAATATGAATTTATTTTTTTGAAAAACAATTGATAAATATAAATAGATATGGTTACTTTGTTTAAGCTAGTGTAATTATTAGATATGATTACTTTGTTTAAGTTAATGTAATCACTAAGTAGATACAGAAGAAATTGGGGACACTTCAATGAATTCAGAGCAAACTAGGGATACTCCTTCAAAATAAGATCATCTATTTCAACAAAGATCAACACAACAAGGTTTAATGAAAGAGGAACCTACTTTTAACCTAGATTTGGATCAAGATGTAGAGCCCCCTAAGACATGTTGGGTGAATCAGGTTGAAGAAGATGAGATACAAGAACAATTAGAACCCATGGATCAAGACCAATTAGGAGTGGCAGAAAATATCAAGGACCTCATCAAAAACAAAGGAAGCTTGCACAACAGTAGTAAAGAAGAAAAAAAATCTTTCAGTCGCACAGGCAATGGTGACAAGAAGCCAGGCCATAATCCAACTTAGTCATGCAATATTTATTATTATGTCATCAATTTGTTAGAATTTACTCATGTAAGAAATATCAAGATGAAATTGTTTTTGACATGAGTATTTTATGTATTTGGCAAATAAGAAGTTAGTAATTTTGCTTAAAATCCAAAGTCATTAAAGAATAAATATGGATGTAATTATTCTAACTTTGCTATAGTTTTTTTCAATATAAATCTCCTAGTTAATGTTAAAAAAAACTAGTGCAATTACTAGAATCTTTTAGTACTTTGACAAATTTATTCTGGATTTTTTTCCAATATGATGTAACAAGCGATGATCAAATATGAGTAATACACGAATAACTTTACATAATATCTAAAAGGGGGTATGCTTTGATTTGCATTAGATCATTAGAGAAATGATCATTATAAAAAGATTTGAAAAATTAACACCCGTATCATGTGAATTTTTCACCAAATAGAAGTAGCTTTAGATCTTACTTCAAGACAATTTTATTATCTATACAATGTTGTAAGTAATCTTTTTATATTGGTATAAGTGCAAAATTTTGAAATTTTGAAATTTGCACTATCCAATAGGTTGTTGAGGAATGTCATTTTCCTTCAACCTGTTTTATCCTTAATAATATAAAACATAACTTTATCCAGTGTCATAGTTTAATTATTCTTTATGGCTTTCTTGCTTAAGAAAACTATAATGATTTTGATTATTTATTTTCCAAGGAAAACATCATGTGGAAACCCAACAGATGTTTTCAAACATCTATAGATGGAATCCCAAGTAATAATGTCGACGTAGACTAGTGCACCTAACCCAAGAGAATTCGAATTCAAATTGAGTACATGTTAACACGAAACTAGTCAAATTCTCCCCCCTAGATGGGGTGACACCTGTCGAGCATATGATACATGGCACCCTGGCAATGAGTGCAGTTAAAGCCCCTTGTCGCCAGCATCTCCCTCCGTCAACTCACAATGCCTAGCATTCATTCAGGCAAGAGGTTAGTGCGTTGGGAATGTTAGGAAGGTTTAATGGTGCACCAAGCTTGGCCATATGGAACTAGTACGATGCAGCAAGGCAACATCACCTCGACATTCATGGGACCCCAAACTGTCATTTCTCTCATCATCACACAGGTAATCTCTGGTTGTTGTTCTTATTTCCAGAATTTTCCTTCAGCTCTGCATTCTCCACCTGCATTATCTGTCTAAGCAAGCCAAGCCTTTGTCAATTTTCTTCCTCCCACGACCAGCTTTCCCTTCATCTCCTCTGTCAATTTTCTTCCCCTCAAGTCCATCTTTGCCATGCCCTGTGAGAGAGGTAAGTCCAAGCGTGGGTCGGCCTACTATAGTCTGGCAGGCCGGCACCGGTGCACAAGCCTGCTTTCTCTTTCTCCCACTCCGGAGAGCAGCTATGTTCGCTATCCTTATCCTAATCAAAGTTGGCGCGATGATGCCCAGCCTATGCCCCATTTGCCTGACCCAGAGCTAAACTATGGAGGATGTATAGTGGAGGAGGATATTCCTCCTAACTGAGAGGAGAACACCATGGAGAAAACAGAACCAATTGGCACCGACCTCCCCTTGAATTTTCCTGAGGTTTCCATGGTAGGTTGTGTGGTGGAGGAGGAAATCCCACCACAGATTCAGAACGACTTCAAGCGAGACACAACCCCCATTGTTAGTGGATCGCACAATGAAGCACCCGGGATGGATTGGGACGACAGTTGGGGTGAGGAGGAGAATCGTCAGGAGCTACACACAGGTGAGCAAGCTCATCCAGCCTTTGGACGCCATGATGTGCCCAGTTTCTGCAGGCTCATGGAGGACCATTTAGCACTAATCTTTGAGATGAAGCGAGATTTCATTGATCATCTTCACAACCAGCATGTCCTTAGCAGGCACCTAGACATCTTGTTTGACTCCCTATCAAGCGAGACTGTGAATAGTCATTTCCCAACATGTTGTCAGTCGTTTGCCTTCACAGTTTGCCATGACGAAAGTTCGGGTTCGCCTCATATCTAGTTTCTTTACTGTTAGATTTTCAATTTTAGCTAGGATGCATTTACAATCAAACTTTGTTGAAAACGGACTCTGGTTTACTAATTTTCCCATGAACAATACAGGCCACATGTTCTGGTTTTCATACATGTGATAGAACATGTAACGAGTTTTGATGTATATTCAGACAAATGTCACTTTTTTGACATTTTAAAATAATACAAACTTTTTTATTTACAAAAAAAAAAAAAAACTAAATTCTTAACAACATTTACGACAACTAGTTAAACTAATCTCTTTAGACTAATTTTAATATTTTTATTTACATCATGTTCAAATATAATGGTTAAATATAAAATTAACAATTTAAAAAATATTTATTTATCTAATAAACTTTATTGATTTGAAAAACTATTCAATTTCATTTATTTGTTTCATATTGATTTGAAAAACTAAACATCATTCTCATGTTGAGATTTTGTTCTATGTGAATATTTTTCCTTTCTAATATTATATATATGTAAGGAGTGTGTAATGTAAATAATTTCAAAACAAAAATGATTTATGTATAAAAGTTAACTTTTAAAATGTGACCCTTTGTCTTGACCCTTTGTCTTTTTCACTTTAATAGCAACATCATCCACAACTTCAATCTTATGCTTTGTTTTGAAAATTGTTTTTATTAAGAACATGCCGTACTTTGTATACTTTGTGGATTGTCTTTGTAATTCAAATCTTATAAACTAAAATAAAACAAAATATATGTTGTCATATTTTTGTTATCATAGTCTCATAAATAGCATAAAACGGAATATTTTGTTAACTTTGTTTTTTATTTTTTTTTAATTTAATTTTATGAATATATTTTTAAAATATAATATTGTTTTTATTTTTTTTATAAATATATAATAAAAATATAATAATATATTTTATAATTGATTTTTAATTTTAATTTTATAGATAAATTTTTAATTAAATTTTTTTATTATTTTATTATATATTTATATTTTTTAAATTAATATGATTTTTTCTTCCTTATACATTTTAAATGAAAAGATGGTTAAAATATTTACTCAAACACTTTACCCATTTCAAATTTAACTATAACAACATGTCTTGTCTAGGTGCAAAGTCTCTAATACATGTTAAATGGTATTAAGTTCCATATCCATATCATGTGTAATTTTTTGTGAAAGAGTGATGGGATGGAATGATGGTGATATTCCATGGGCTTCACATTTCAAACTTTTTCTTTTGAGATTTGTGGGTCCTCACATGAAAAGTTAGTCACTTAGTCAAAGGGCTTCACATGGATATCACAGTGGAAGATTGGGTGGTGGAGGCCCACTGCAAATGTTTAAGCGGTGGAAGCCCACTGCAACTACGTAAGCTGTTAAAATCAAATCGCTACTTAAATGTTAAATCATAAGTACATCCTAAGTGGGACTTCAATAATTGCTCTTCTTTTTGTCTCATGTGTTGTTATTATATGTTAATATTTTACAAATTAGTTAAGAGGTGGGGTCTTGTCATTAATTGTAAAGGTTTCACCCTTATTATTATATGTTAATTAGTATTATTATATGTTAATGAGGATCAAATTGGTTGGACGTGAGTCATGCCTTCAATGGTACAAGGAATTAAGCGTTTTAATAAATTTCTATTTAAAATTGTTTATTATTGAGAAAGTAATATATATATGAAATCTAATTTTTAAATTTTATGGTTGTTTATTTTTCTTTATTTAAAATTGTTTATTATTGAAAAGGTAATATATATATGAAATCTAATTTTTAAATTTTATGGTTGTTTATTTTTATTTATAAAAATATTTATTAGTTTAAGTATTTATTTAATTTTTTTTTTTTTTTAATATTGTGTACATGTGAAGTTTGTGTAGGATTTGATGACTAAATTGTATGGTTGGTAACTTTTTATTATAAAGAGATAAAAAAAAATGGAGTTGTTTAATTTTGGAGAGTAATTGTAACTAATCAAATTTGGAGTGTTTTTATTATTATTTAGAGTTTGGAGATATAGAGTCATCTGATCTTGAATAATATTTTATGTGTTAAAATTTTTTTTAGTATGATAATTTTTTAATTTATATATAATTAATTGGGTTTAGTTTGAATGGTTGGGAAGAATAATTGTTATCCTCTCCACCTAAGTTTTATTTTAACATATTAATCTTTTAATGAGTATATTACCATCCTTGAAATGAGGAGAGGAGAATCACTAAAAAAAATCCCATACATATAACCTGGAAAAATATATATATCTTCCTCAAAAACTTGAGATAACGAAGAATGAAAACTAATATCTCAAATTCAAAACCAACCAATAGTAGATGAGACTAATTCCAAAAGCAAAAACAATCCTCATATAAAACATGCCCTTTCTACTAATTATTTTAATTATGGTATAAAACATGTGCCCATCCTACCACTTATTTTAATTATGATTTTAAAATTTATTATTTTGATTTTAATGACTTTAACATTAAAATTTATTACTATTTATGGTTTTAGAGTATCTTTCTTGTTACTATTTATGGTTTTGTAGTATCTTCTTTGTTATTATTTATGATTTTATATTATTTCTTTTGTTTTAATTTTATTATAATAATAATAAACCATGTATGAGACCCCCTTGTTTGTGGGACAAGGGACCCCCCTCCGTCCAGGGATTTGAATGGTAAAGTCTATGAAGGTATACATACCCTACCCCCCTCTGGATTTGAACATGTGACCTCTTAAGAGGAAACACATGTTCTTAACCATTAGGCCCACTTTAATTATTATAATAAATAATAATTAAAATCTATGATGATGATCATTAACTTTTATTGAGATGGAATTGGTCTATTCAAATTTAAGAAGTTGAAGAATTATTTGAAATTTTGTAGAATTTTATTTATGTGTACCAAATTCCTATTTATAAAATTTGTTATTTTGATTTTAAGTACTTTAACACTTAATTTATTAATATTTATAGTTTTATAGTATCTCCTTTATTGCTATTTATGATTGTATATTATTTTGTTTAATTTTATTTTATTATAATAAAATAATAGTAACAATCTAATTTTAAGGTCACAACAAAACTAGACGTGTATGAGACCTTCTTGTTTACGGGATAAGGGATCTTAGAATTACTTAGAATTCTTTAGAATTTTATTTCTCCCAAATTCCTATTTATAAAATTTGTTATTTTGATTTTAATTACTTTAACATTAAAATTTATTATTATTTATGGTTTTATAGTATCTCTTTTTTTTTTGTATGTAAATATTGTATTACCTCATAGATTCAAAAAACATATATATATATATGGGGGAGCCTGTGGTTTATTCTGCCAAAAGTGGAAACCAGAACCAGCCCCGGGCTCTGAAAAGATGTCCATGACCTGAGTAGTTTCCATATCAAAGTTAAACAAAAGAACCGATAAACAAGGAGGCCAAAGTCTGAGACTATATTGTCCTAACATTTAGCAAAAAAGATAAACTTGAAACTATCAGACACCAGAAGCACCTAGATCCCCATCGGCCGACAAAGAGTTGGGTGGAACTGGAGTGAAAGTGAAAGGTTGGCAACATGTGGGGCATCTTCTTTTTCCAGACTCGGTTGAGAGTGAATCAAAGAACATGTCCAGTTGATGGTGAAGAGTTTCCTGGCAATGTAGCTGGTCTGCGACGTCACTTCTCATTTCAAAAATGAGATTCAAATGCTCTGTAGAGAAACTTTGTTGCAAGGGCATCTCATGCACCGTGTCCTCAAACTGTGAAACCACTGTGTTCATGTCCATATTGTTTGGGGTCCCTTCTTCAATTGGAACTTGAGGTAACTCTTCTAGAACATGGTAGTCGGTGTATTCCCCCTGCTGCAAGGTCAGGGAATTTTCAACATTTTGAGTCGAGGGGACGGAGGGGTTATGTGTTTGCACTGGATAAACCATTGTAGGAACATCCATAGACTATAGCTGGATCAGAGGGATTTCCTCTTCCACTAGGATAGGGTCGTTGTCAAAGGCATCCCAATTTTGAGCTGTGGAGGGAGATGTGACATCATGCAGAGCAGGGAATAAGTGGAGGGGCAGGATTAGTTCTTCTAGAGATGAAGTTGTAGTAGGCTAGGCCTCGCTTTGGATTTCCTCGCTCTCTGGTCATGATGACTGTGAGGATATGGAGGAGAGCCAACTGAGGGGAAGATGAGACTAGAGAGCTAGAGGTTTGGAGAGGTTTTGTGAGATTCTGAAAAGCCTTGGACGTAGCCAGCATGGGAGTAGTGGAGTTATCACTAAGCAAAGACATCATAATTGAGCCCTTTCCTTCCATTGTAAATATTGTGGAGCAAGAATTGATCAGAACCTGCAACCAAGTACCAAAACTAATGGCAACCAGTGTCATTTCAAACCTGCACATTAATTGCCGCCTATGAAACGGACCTCCAACCATTGCTTCAGCAATTAAGAACGACATTGGAAGGAATTGAAGGAGGGTGGCGACAACTTGCCTCAACTGGGCTCTTTGCATGTAGTCCATGTGGCACCCCATCGATGGAGGTTTTATAGTATATCTTATTACTATTTATGATTTTGTATTATTTCACTTATTTTAATTTTATTATAATAAAATAACAATAATAATCTAATTTCAAGGTCACGACAAAACTAGACACTCAATTGGTGTATGAGACATTCTTGTTTGGTGTGTGAAAGCTTGTTCATGGGACAAAGGATCCCCTTCATGTAACGATTTGACTATTAAAATTTATAGAAATGTACATACCCTAACCCTCTTAATACCCCTTTTAAATTTTAACTTATAATTTTCTAGAAAAAAAAAACATATTCTAAAAAATTATGACTATTATAATATTTTAAAAATATTTTGCTGATAAAAAACAATTTATTTAAAACTAACATATATTTTATTGATATTAATAATAATAATAATAATAAATTATAATAAAAATTACTTTATTTTGAATAACATTAACATTTATAATATATTATTTTATTTATATTAATGATAATATAAAGTAAAGAAAAAATATTTTATTATATTAATAATAAAAAATATTCATAATTATACTAATAATAAAATATAGTCATGAATTGAGTTTTTTATTCATTTGCATTATTAGGAAATTATGAATACAAATATCTTATAATATATTTTCAAAATATTTTGATAATAAAAATTATTTTATTTGAACTAACGAACGTATATTATTTTATTTATATTAATAATAATAAAATATTTTAATAATAAAAATCACTTTATTTTGAATTAACATCAACATGTATAATATATTATTTTCAAAATATTTTGATAATAAAAACTATTTTATTTAAACTGACATATATTATTTTATTTATATTAATTATAATAATTACTTTACTTTGAATTAACATTAACTTGTATAATATATTAATGATAATAAAAAGTCAATATATATTATTGTATTTATATTAACAATAAAAAATATTCATAAATTGATTTTTTTTATTCATTTGCATTATTATTAGGAAATTATGAATACAAAAGTCCTATTACATTTTAGGAAACTAAATAGACATATTTAAATGATGGGAATCGTGAGAAATAAAAATCCAACATTATAATAATTGTAACTTTTTAGTGATGTAAAAAGAAGGGAGATCTTGTTGTGAATAAAATATGCACGTGTGCTACAATCCATATGGCTCCATCTCACTATCCACTACTCATCTTCATAAGGAATAGCAGTTCGCAAAGAAGAAAGAGAAGAGTAGCAGTGAAAGATCCCTTTACATGAGAAAATCCCATTTTATAAACTTCATGCCCCTTTACATGAGAAAATCCCATTTTATAAACTTCATGCTCCCTTGCATTTAGTGTTTAGGTGTCCATTGAAACAAATCCCATGCACATAGAAGTTAGGGGTCAATATAAAGAAAACTCATGCATGTATTGTAAGTGTTAATGTAAGAAAATCATATGCATGTCATAGTTAGGTGTCTCTAAAATAAATTGGTTTTGCGTAAGTGTAGGTGTTTGTTGTAGGTAGGTGGGAAGTGGCAACACCATAATCTATTGTATATTTTTCACATAAAATGTCATTTCTAAATTATAGGACTAATTCTCAAGGGGTGTATGTTTAATTTTATTAGTGAAAATGGTAATTCTCTTACACTGTGTCCATCCCTTGGCTTCATGTCAAGGCACGATTCCTCTTCATTTTCCTTAATGTCATTTTATGTTACTACTTCTAAGATTATATTTACAACATTAGCACACATCTTATCTTAAGCAATATTGATCATATATCTTTTACATTACTTTTACAATTTGCTTAGAGGCTCTTGGCCTTGAGCCTTTGCTATGAATTTTACATAGTACATATAGTCCATGCATATATTTTATTTGCATAACAATGTGAATCATCCTTTATGTCACCTTTATTTATCATAGTGATATGAATGTCTTCCATATCATTGCACACATGTGCATATACATGTTAGCCCATGATAAAAATAATAAATCTATTTATCCAAAACATTATACACCAATTGCATCACATAAACCAAACACTTGTGTCACATGTGCCACATAGACAAAACATTTGTGCCACTTGTGCCACATAGACCAAATACTTGTGCAACTTATGCTACAAAGTACTTGTTTGACTTGTACTACATAAACCAAATACCCGTGTCATATGCACCACATAGATTAAACAATTGTGCCATGTGCACCACACGGACTAAATGCTTGTGCCACATCTACATAGACCAAACATTTGTTTCACGTAGATTCTTATGCATGCATGGAGATTAATCATCCCCATTCATGTAGCATTGGGTGAGCACTGTTAGCTTTTGGGGTTACTGCAAAGTGTTTTGAACTAACTAGGAGAGCACTAGGTCTCATGGTCCCTAAGTAATGCTTGATGGACATATGGATGGCTCAGTTTGAGTGAATGTTTGGCCTTGGATAGAGCGCTAGCACATTGAAATTATGTATGAGGTTGGTATCCTATGTGACATAATGACTAACCCTTTGGGTGCATACAATGGCAGAGTCGATGCCTTGATCAACATAGGCACCTACCTAAGAGGATGTGCACCACCAAGCACTTAGAGGACGACACTTATCCCTAAGAGCATGGGGTCATTTGACATAGACCTTGGAGGTTGGATAATTAACTTAAGGACACTTCGGTTGACGAGCATATTTCAAGGAGGTTGGTTGTGGACCCAAACACATATATTGAGGAGAAGCATTGAGGAAAATAACTACCTTAGCGCAGTTTTTAAGGAGAAATGGGCACAAGAGGACATATGGCACATAGCGGGAAGAGGAGTGTCGTGCATGATGTAACATCCCTGTTTTTAAACCCTGGTTGATTGATGTATAATGTAAATATGATGTATGGCCATGGGCCCGACTATGTAATATGTAAACATTGTATATCAAAAATAATAAAATAAAATGTAATGTTGATTGCAGCTAGACATAGACATAGTAATGGGGGCTAAGTTTCCACAAGAAAGGAGAGGGTCTAGGAGGGCGTCCAAGGGGGAATTACCCATGTCTATTAATCTCATCCCACCTTTCTAAATTTTATTATTGTGTATAAACCTTATATTTTATGTTTGAGTGTTCCCAAAGCCTATAGTTGAATACATGTAAGAGAGTTGGTGTGTGAGATCACCTCGTGGAGCTATTGAGATCATGGGTTGAGTACAAGCAAGCATGGGGGGAGTGTGAGAGAAAGGTAAAAAGTCCTTTTGGTGAAGAGTGAGAGAAAGGTAAAAAATCCTTTTGGGGAAGAGTGAGAGAAAGGTAAAAAATCCTTTTTGGGGAAGAGTGAGAATCAAGCAAGCATAGGAAGGGAAGAAAAATTGTATGGGAAAGGGGAGTAGTTTTTACAACCAACTTTTGGGACAACAAGGTAGTGCAAAGTGTTGGAGCTTGAAGGCAGTCATAGTGGGCATGTGTGGTAGTTGTTTTGGAGTTGTAATGCATGAAGAAGCGGGTTGTTAAGCATGTAAAGTGAAATTTTTGGTTGAGAGTTTTCCCTAGACCAATGAGTTGTTGTTGTGAGTTTTCCTGTTACAACTGGTTGTTAGGAAATGAAACACACTTCCACACTAAACCTAGTAGAAGAGAGGAAGAAAGATTTAATCAAGAAAGTAAATGACACAACAAGCACACACTACACATAGATTCTACCCTGGAAACCCAAACCAAGAAAACCAACATTCTATGAGCGTTTTTCTCCTTCTTGTCTTATTCATTCAGACCAAAAGGTTACATGTCTAACCTTGGTCCACACCTAAGACACAATCAACATTACACCCTCTTGCTTACACAAGAACAACCCTATAGCCAATTCGGCTTACATCTACATGACCAACAACCTCTACGATCATTGATTGACTAATTGATCAACCTTTTCAGCGTTACAACACGTCTTCTTTATAGGCTTTACAATAGGAAAAACCCGAAAGAAAATGGCACCCAAAAATGGTTACAGATCCATGCATATCATTAGCTAAAAATCTCACAAATCTCTGGATTCTGTTAAGTCGACTACCAAGTCGCATTACTCGTCAACTATCAGTCGACCTTCATTCGGTCTTCAGTCGGTTGCCACCCACTCGCCTGTCGACCTCTTGTTGGTTGACCTCTTCGACTTGTTGTTGATGCATTTACCATGTTGAACCACCTCGAAATTCGACTTCGACTTTACCCGATTGATTAACCTCGACCTTCGACTTTGACTATCAGTTGATCCACCTCGAATTTCACTGTAAATAATATAACAACCCAACATTCTCCCACTTGTTGTCTTCTTCGTTGAAACCGAGAGACATTTGAACTTTCATTCATAGACCCAGGGAAGCAATGCCCATTGCTTCTCTGCACCAAGCGAACTTCACACAACACTCACAGACTTGGTCAATGAGTCTGTTATATTTTCCAATGTGTCTACTTTCTCCAGCAGCACCTTGTTGCTTTCCACCATGTCCCTCATGAAATGGTATTGTACATCAATGTGCATAGTCTTGGAATTATAAGCAGGGTTATTTTCTAGAAATATTGTGCTTTGACTATTGCAACTTATCTTCATAGCTTTCTACTTTGTAGAAAGCTATTGCTTCTTTGCCTTTGTAGCCATATTGCTTCTTTGCTTCCATGAGTGGTTGCCATGTATTCAAATTTTGTTGTTGACAAGGCTACAACCACCTATCGCTTACTCATCTAGTTGATTGCCCCACTGAACATTTTGAACACATATCCACTAGTCGACCTCCATCGATCCATATCTCCATCCCAGTCGGCGTCGAAAAATCCATGTACAATTAATTCATTGTCACCTCCAGGTTTTCCTTGGTAGCATATAGCATAATATTTTTTGCCACACAAATACCTGAATACTCTCTTGACATATGTCAAGTTCTCCTTCCCAAGTGTCAGCTTGTATCTGCTCAACACTCCCACTGCATGGGAAATGTTTGGTCGAGTGCAGAACATCACATACATTATACTACCCACAACACTTGCATGGGGAACACGTGCCATGTCCTCTATTTCTTCCCATGTCTTTGGGCACTATTCAGAAGTTAGCCTAAATCCCACAAGAATTGGCACCTTCATTGGTTTGCAATCCTGCATGTTGAAACGTTTCAAAATTGTTTCAATATACTTCGTATAGTTCAACCAGAGATTTCTAGTTGCTTGATCTCTCTTAACCTCCATTCCTAGAATGAAGTTAGTTTCACTGAGATCTTTCATGTCGAACTTGGAGGATATATGCTTCTTCACCTCCTTTATTTTGTCCATGTTGTTTCCAATCATCAACATGTCGTCAACATACAAAGCTACATATATGAAACGTCTACTTTCTTCTTTGGAATATATGCAGTGATCAACTTTGCTTCTCAGAAATCCCAAACTAAGGATGTATGTGTCAAACTTTTGGTACCGTTTCCTTAGTGATTGCTTTAGACCATAAAGGGATATTTTTAGTTTACACACCAAATTTTTCTTGCCCTTTACTACAAATCCTTCAGGTTGTTTCATGTAGATTTCTTCTTCCAAGTCCCCATGTAGGAATGTTGTCTTCACATCCATCTGTTCTATTTCCAGATCAAATGTTGCAGCTAGATACATTAGTACTCTAATGAAAGTTACTTTTTGAACAAGGGAAAAAAATCTCACCGAAGTTGACTCCTAAGACTTGGGAATATGCTTTCGCTACCAATCGAGCTTTGAAATTTTCGACTTGACCTATTGCATTCATCTTATTCTTGAATACCCACTTGCTACCGACATGCTTTCTTCCATTAGGAAACTTGGTTAAGTCCCATGTCTCATTCATGTGCAAGGATTCCATCTCTTCGACCATGGCGTACTTCCAGAGTTTTCCCTTTGCTGAGTCGATTGCCTCCCTAACAGACTTGGGCTCATCATCAGTGGCAGCTAACACGAATGCAGAATGAAAGTCGGGCAGACTGTACCTTTCCACTAGTTTAATTATTCTTTCTGACCTCCTTACAACTAGAGTCAGTTGTTCCACCTCTTCTTTCGATTTAGTCGACTCATCTGAATCATCTTCTTCGTTCCTCAGTTCAAACCACACCGTCTCAGGATTATTGTCGGTCTTAACAATTTCTTCGGGATCGAACTTACTTTCAAATCCTCTGAAGACCACATCTCGATTATACATTGTTTTCCTTGATGCAATATCCCAGAGCTTATATCCTTTCATTCCATCTTTGCATCTAATGAAAATACATTTGACTGCCTTCTTGTCTAACTTGCTCCTCTTTTCCTTGGGAACATGCACAAATGCATCACAACCAAATACTTTGAGATGTGAAACCGAAGGCTTCTTACCCAACCATACCTCATGCGGAGTTGTGTCAACTAGCACCAACGAAGGAGACATATTCAATAGATATTTTGAAATGTCGACTGCCTCCACCCATAATTCTTGTGTGATCCCAACACCACTAAGCATGCTCCTTGCCTTGTCCATCAACGTTCTGTTCATTCTCTCGACAACTCCATTTTGTTGTGGGGTATATGGTGTGGTAGTTTGGCATGATATGCCACACTGCTTACAGAACTGATCAAATTATTTTCCACAGAATTCACCACCATTGTCAGTTCTCAACACCTTCATCTTTTTATCTGTCTGATTTTCTACAAGAGATTTAAACTCTTTGAATTTCTCGAAAACCTTTGATTTCTTCCTCAAGAAATATATCCATGTCTTCATGGAAAAATCATCTATGAAGGAGACATAATACAGGGATCCTGATCCAGGTGGATATCGATGGCCACCCACCTTTTCCAACTGGCTCAAAACAGTTTTCTGGCAATTTTGGTAATTTACTATTTTTAGCAGTTTTTCACTTCCAAAGTTGTTTTGAGGCCCTAAACGATGTTTTTTGGGAAAACGGGGACTAATATAGAAGTTCCTTCCATAAAAATGAATCTCCTCAATGATACCTTTCCAACAGGCTATCATACGCCTAAAACAGAGATCGTATGCAAAAGTTACGACCCAGAGAAGTTGATGTACTAACTTACCCAAACGGGGACCACATGACTTTTGGCGCTTCATCTCCTAGGGTTAGGTTTTTGGATGTCTAGGGTTTTTTGCATTCCTGTTTATTGTAAAAAGGCCTTCAGAGCCTCATTGTAATCATCTTCTTGCGAAATAGTGCAATCGACACATCTCTTCTCAAAGATAAGCCGCCACCATTCCAACAAGCTTGTTTCCACTGCATTTTACAGTTTCAGCTTATTTCCTTATTGAATAGAAAACCAACTTTATTGTATCTCTGTTATTTTGTGTTAAGAACCTGTTAATAGTCTGTATTCATTTTGTTCTGCTCATAAAATCCAGATCAATGGTATTAGAACAGTCTGCTCCTTGTCGTCTTAATGCATGTCCCCAACGAGGTCGTAGTACAAAGAGTTGGGTCTCAAGCTTATTTCTCTTGAGGAAAAAAGCTCTTGCACGCCCAAGTGACCTCTCATGGCAGGAGAAAAGAAAGATGACGGGACAGGAGATCCTTTCAAACTGTTGATTGAGGAAGCCCTCACACAACAAAGGAACGAGATGATGGATAGTTTTGCGCAAATCCTTCGGCGAATACCAACAAGTGACACATCTTCTTTGAGCAAAGGCGTCGCCCCCTTCAAGGTAGAAATAAACTTTGATGTTCCTATATTTGAAGGTCAGATAGACGCAGATGTTGTAGACAAGTGGTTGAATCTACTAGAAGGGTATTTTTCTGTCCATAACTTTTCGAATAGAGAAAAGATTACTTTTGTGCTCCTCAAAGTCGTTTCCCATGTCAAAGATTGGTGGGAAACTTTCTGTGAGAAAAAGAAAACATAGGAACCCTCATTATTTACAGTGACGGCCACCTGGGAATCCTTTAGAGATGTCATTAAGGAACAATACTACCCTTTCATAAGTTATGACGACTTGTATACCAAATGGACCACACTGTGGCAAGAAATAGACCAAGCAGTGCCAGATTTCACAAATATATTCCATACCTTACGCACCAAGCTGGGTATTAAAGATTCGAAGCGACATTTGGTGCTCTGCATAGATACATCCAAACCGAAATGGAATTTTTGGACATCTCATCCTTGGGCATGGCCTACCGATATGCTGTCAAAATCAACCAGAAGCTCAAACAAAACACATGACAATTTGGGCCTGGGAACCCCTCACAACAAAATCTAGGAAAGGGCGACCCCAAACCACAGAACAAAGGATAGAGCAAAGATGGACATTATCAGGAAAAACAGTCCAAGCCGCAAGCAAAGAAAGACACCGGGAAGTGGTGTGACTTCCATAAGAGCCCTTGGCATAACACTGCTAACTGTCGCTCAAAGCAGTCGTTGGTGGCCGAAATGAAAGCCTCTGAATCAGATGTGGGTTCTGACTCTGAGCCAAAACCAAAACCAGAAAGTGGAAGATGGATCATTGACATGGAACCCAGTGCCAACGTTTCTACCACTAGGCTCCAGCCTGGTGAACAAGATGAGCTAGAAGAAGGAGAGTGCCTCTTCCATTCACAGATGTGGGTAAAAGGCACCCTGTTGCACTTCATCGTTGATAGCGGTAGCCAGAAGAACTTCATCTCAGCAGAGGTCGTCAATCAGTTGGCCCTGTTGACATTGTCGCACCCACAATCCTACACCATTGGATGGCTCCACCAAGGAAGCAATCTCCGCGTCAGCCAACAGTGTCAACTGTCGTACGACATCAAGCCCTTCAAAGAAGAGGTATTGTGTGATGTTATTTTGGGCCAACCTTATTTATGGAAACGTCATGTTGTATATGAGTCTAGGTCTCGTAGTGTTATTATTACTTTGAACATGAAATTATACAGGATACCTGAGGCAGTCCCACCTAGTGTTATTTTCTTGATCTCTGCTAAGCAATGCAGGAAGGTCATCTCTCAGATGGGGAAGTTTGTCTTTTTCATGATTCACTCTTAGAATGAACAAAAGATCACAGCCACATCCAGGGTCTCTGCGGCCGACCTCTCCACACAGCAGGAGCAAGTAGATAAGGTCGTGGAAGAATACTCAAATATCTTCTCCTCACCTACCGGGGTACCTCTGCATTGTCAGGTCAAGCACCCCATCGATCTAACCCCCGACGCCCCACTGCCCAATGGGCCAATCTATCATCACTCTCTGTCAGAGAATGAGGAGATCAAGTGACAGATCCAATAACTGCTCCACAAGGGGCACATCCATCCCAGCTCATCACCTTGCGGGAGCCCAATCGTGCTGGTACAGAAGAAAGATGGAACCTGGCGACTCTGCATTGATTACCCGGCTCTGAATAAAATCACAATCACAAACTGGTACCCAATTCCCCGAATCGACGACCTCCTTGATCAACTCACGGGGGCCATATACTTCAGTAAGATTGATTTTAAGTCTGGCTACCACCAGGTCCCGATAGAACAGACAGATGTATGGAAGACCGCCTTCAAGTCAAAGGATGGCCTTTTTGAATGGTTGGTCATGCCCTTTGGTTTGACAAATGCTCCAACCACTTTCATGAGGATGATGGATGATATCCTAGGACCATTCACCAATACTTTTGTAGTGGTGTATCTAGATGACATTTTCATTTATAACAAGACTTGGGTCGAACACTTGCAGCATATTCAGTAGGTTCTGCACACCCTGCGGCAGCACAAGCTATACGCCAACTTGGAAAAATGCTCCTTTGGCATGGACAGGGTCCATTACTTGGGCTACATCGTTGATCAACATGGCGTACATGTGGATCTAGCCAATATCTAAGTCATCCGTGACTGGCCAGCCCCAACCACACTCACTGAGTTTTGAAGCTTTTTGGGCCTTGCCAATTTCTACAGTAGGTTCGTGTTGGGATTCTCCCATATTGCATGGGGCCTCAACCAAATCACCAGAGGTGGTGGTAAGGCGAAATTTGTGTGGGGCAAGTCCCAACAATAAGCATTCGATGATTTGAAGCAACGCTTGTGCTCAGCCCTAGTACTTTCACTACCAGACCTACAACGACCCTTTTAGATCAAGACAGATGCTTCAGACTATGTTGTGGGTGTCGTTCTCACCCAACATGGCCACTCTATGGCCTATCATAGTGAGACACTATCAAATGATGTCCGTAAGTACCCTACTTACGACAAAGAAATGTACTCCATTGTGCAAGCCTACAGCCAGTGGAGACATTGTATTCTTGGGAAGGAGACAGTCATCCACACTAATCATAAGCCACTGCAGTTCATGCAGACACAAAGAAAATTGCAGAATGATCACCATCAAAAGTGGTCCACATACTTGCAGCAATTCCACCCCAACATCAAGTATAAAACAAGAAGCACCAATCGTGTCATTAATTGCCTCAGCAGACCGCTAGTCGCGACACTCACCACGGTGCTAGACTCTTGCGGCCAT
>JASDQU010739556.1:152511-166872 GCA_032191745.1 Picea mariana | reverse complement strand
AAAGAAGGTTGGCACAATCTTCATGCCACCTCCCATCTCTTGCATGCAAACCCAATGGATTGACTTGCCACCTCTACTCCATCCGGACCCGCTCAATCTAATTTTTGACTTAAGGAGCCAGATGGCGGACCAAGCCTACCGTGGCACTCTCATGTGCCAACGTGTGGACATTCTCTTCGACGCCTATTCCAATGTGCCACCGGGACAAAGATGACCCACCTACCTACAACACTTTGTCATTCCAGCCAAAGCACACACACCGGATGCGAACACCACCTCAGACGCCACCAGGTATTAGCCAAGGTCCTGTTCAAAGCTGACAGTCTCTCTTTCGTTTTTTGTATGATTTTAGTTACATCCTGTCAGACATTATATATAGTTAAGACAATGACACACCACCAATCCTAGTTTCCTTCGGGCAGGATTGATGGAAAACTGGTTTTTCTTGAACAAGGGTTCACTCCGTTTCGGTTTCCGATTCATTGGTGGAACGAAGGAAAACTCATAAACAATTGTACTTTTTGATACTTAATATAGAATGAACTACCCACTTTTTTACTTAAAATAAATAAATAAATAAATTTCAATTAAATCACCGAACAATTTCCACCAATTTCCCCACTTATGTTGCCCCACTGAAATAAAACCAATACCAAACTTTGAAGATTGCTTCAAGATGATTTCAATTTTCATCACTTTCTTCACCTTCGTTTGACCCCTCTCCTTTGTAGTTCATTTTCTCTTTCAGAATTTTCCCAGCCCCTTGCAATTTTTCAACTCAAATCAACTCAAATAAATAAATAAATTTCAATTAAATCACCGAACAATTTCCGCCATTTTCCTCACTTAGGTTGCCCCACTGAAATAAAACCAATACCAAGCTTTGAAGATTGCTTCAAGATGATTTCAATTTTCATCACTTTCTTCACCTTCGTTTGACCCCTCTCCTTTGTAGTTCATTTTCTCTTTCAGAATTTTCCCAGCCCCTTGCAATTTTTCAACTCAAATCCTTTATATCCTTCATTTTTGTACACACACAATACTTTATCTGAAAACTATTGTTGTAATTTATAAATATATGTGTGTATATACTGAAGAACACAACTCACAACCTTTGACTTTGAAGTACGTTGAGTCGGAGATGGCAGAGGTGCAAAGGGATGACAACTCTGAGTATAGATATTTATTAATTTTTTATTTAAAATGTCTGAATTATTAGTGAAAACGTTTTATGAGTAGTTAATATTAAATTTAATCACTTTCAAACTGCCACTTTTATATCCATAACAAACTCAAACTCTGATTACAATTTGACTCCTTACCTTGTGCAATCTGTGTGCAAAGGCCCGCCTTGACCATGGACAATTGTGGAACGTCTTTAGGTTCCTGCACCTATTGAAATAATTGCAAAAGATATGAAGGATCTAACCCACAACTGAAAAGGTTACTGAAGTTGAAGAAGAAGGTCATACTGAGGAATTTACTGTACAATTTCACCCCAAGAACAACATTTGATTATACTTTACAACCCATTCTCCGTTATACAACTCAACTCTCCTCTGTTCTCTTATTTAATTTCTTTTATTTCCTGTCCTGAGCTTCCTAGGGGTAACTAAAATAAACTGAGCTTGCATGAGCGAATTTCCCATCAGTCATGCCCACCACTTAATTTTGGCTCCCAATTGAGCACACCAGTAATTGTATGGACTGAGGTTGATCGGTACTCTAATGTGGCTAATGATGGTAGCAATGATTCTGTAAATTTGAAATATGAGGAAGTAAATTTGTGCAGGAAGAACATCTGCTACTTGTGGAATTAGATCTTAGGAGCGCAGGATGGTCATGAATGGGATCAGAAAACAAAGTTCAGGGGCTTCATGTTTCAACCAGGAGTATAGAGCCATTGTTGGTACGAAATCTATCAAAGAGTTTCGACGCAAACTCCATAGGATTATTGGTCACAGGAATGAAGAAAACGGTGAAACATCGAATAATTCTCGGCCCTGCTCTAATAGACATATGGAAGAGATGCTTTCGCTGGATCAGGAATATGTAAATGCAATTCTCCAACGCATAATTCTTGTTACAAAACCAGAGTTCGATAAAATGGTTTCTAGCTATTTTAGCAACGATGAAAGTGTTTATACCCTTTGTAGTAGTCTCCTTGATAACATTTACAGGTCCATATTGAGTTACAGTAAAATTAAAAATATTCTTGATCTAATGCCATACAAGGGAATTTAACGAAGAACAATGCAATTGGATTGGTAAACAATTTCTTTTGTTTATGGATTTTGAGAATCCTTTTCCCCATCCAGATTTGGAAGGTTTTCAGAGTATCCATTATTGTTTTCAGCGTTTGCTTTGGTAGTTTAAGTTCTACGATGATAAAGTTTGTAGAAAGTTAAAACTGATAAATGTATTGAAGAAAGGCTCGTCTTTATGCCTTCTCGAGGTTTGTATTGCAATTGTTGTTTGTGTTGTGATTATCGCAATCCATGCCCTCGTTTCAATAGTTCTAATTACTTTTCCAATTAATTTTATCAATGAATCACTGTTTGAGTTTATGAATTCAGTATAGAGACAAAGTGCATAGTTGGATACTGTAGTCAAGGGTTCAGGTCCAGGATGATGATGGTAGCAATGATTGTGTAAATTTGAAACATGAGGAAGTAAATTTGTGAAGGCATAACATCAACTACCAGTGGACAAAATCAACTATCAGTGAAATTAGATGGTAGGAGCACAGGATGGCCATGAATGGGATCACTCAAATAATAAAGGAAGTGGAAACAGAGCATTCGACTTAGAGTGGGAAGGTGAAGTAAATGAAGATACCATTTGGACAAAGAACGATCATCTCTATGGTGTCTTCCATTTTTCCAGACTCCCAAAGCTTAGAGCTTTTGCCCGCCGCTTGAGAGTTATTTTAAAATGGTTGGTATTGGGTTCGTTCTCTTATCATGTAGGTTTGTTGTTGCGAAGGAACTACACGAAAAGTGTGAGAGGAAGGATTTGAGCAGTGGTCCATCTCTCGTAGCCAATATTTGAGCAGCGGTCCATCTCTCCTTGTGCAGACAAGTGAATCCATCCATCTCTTGTGAACATCCTTCTGCAGACAAGAAAAACCATCCATCTCTTGCGAACATCCTTGTGCAGACAAAAGTAGATGAAGTTATAAAAATATTATGCAGACAAGAGCATCTGTCCATCTTTTGTGAACATCCTTGCTAACATCCTTGTGAAATAAAGAGTCGATGAAGTTATAAATTCGGTAGAAGTGGAGGCGGTGAAGTCATAAAAATCAGAGATGCCGAGTCGATGGAGATACGAATTTCGAGGAGAGGTGGTGGGTTGCAAATCTCAAGGAGGAATACCTGGTGGGATGCTTCTTCTTGGATTATCAGGTACATAAATTTGTAGAGAGAGACAAATTTCGAGGAGAACAAGTGGTTGAATTGAACCACATACATGTTTTTAATTGATAGGTTATGGGCATTGCATACGTGTTGTCCATGGATAGGTTTAAAGAGAACCTCCCCTTAAAGAACACTTTTGGCTAAGTACAAGGTTAATAAAACTAATTTATATTAAAGCATACAAGGGCAATAAAAAATGTTACAAACTCATTTATATAAGTCATATATATATATATAATTTAAAAAGAAAAAAGATATATATATATATATATATATATATATATATATATATATATATATATAATAATGTCAATTTCGAAATAAGGAGAGTATTATGAAAATTTGTGAAACCAATAATATTAAACTATAGTACAAAGTTACAAGGAATTAAAAAGATATTTAATAATTTCTAAGTATTTAATTGCTTGCAGATTAAAAAATTATTTTAATAAAATGACTAAAGGAATATTTTCTTATGAAGATTGTTACATTTCATGTTACAATTTATTTACATTAAAAGGGAGTATTTAAGGAGGAGAGGTTAACATAATTATCAACATGAACCATGATGAAAATTACATTAGTATCGATTTGACAAATTAATTATAATTCCAGAGGCAAATCTAATTGAAATGTAAGATATTTTTCATAAGAAACAATATGAAATTAAGGAGGTACAAGTGACAATTTATGATTATGAATACATATCTCAATTCAATGTTACAACTATGTATAATGAAGAGATTGACACAATTCTCGGGTTACCTTGGTTTAAAAAACTAGGTACCTTCATCTTAAACATGGAGAAAAAATTAGTGACATTTCCCTATAAGAAGAAGATGATGTCATTTCAAGACATTACTATGAAGTCGGATTCAATAGTACCTTCATCAAAAGACTAGAAAGACATCTCAAAGGTGATCCTTCAAGAAAATCGATGGTCAATATCAAAGATACAAAAATAATATGATAGAGTTATTGCAGATAAAAACGAAGAAATTTCTCGCTTAAAAGATCACAATAAAAAACTACTTACTCAGATTAAGATTTCAAAGGATACAAAACAATGCATTTAGAAATTGGAACAAGAGAATCAAGATCTCAAAAAGAAATTGTCAGAAAAGAGGAAGAAAGTTCACACTTAACGATCCTTAATCAAAGATTGTTATAACAAATGAAGGGACTAAAAGAGAAGGCAGAGAATTGAGACACAAAAATAATTGATCAATCAGAAAATGAAGATCTTGCACACTTAAATAATCATAATCAAACCTACTTATGCAAATCAAGAAGCTTAAATATCATAATAAATATCTAGAAAACAAATTAGAACAACTTATCAGAAAAGAAACATCAAAGTCTTCAAAAATAAAAATCCAAGTTGTGGAAAAAAGGAACAAATACAGATCCAATCCACATCACAACTAAAGAAGATGAAAAGTCAGTCAAAGAAAAGACACATTCAGATGTTGGAGTACAAATAATGGAAACTCTAAGTAGACTTACTAATATAAGTTCATCAATTAACAATGCAACATCAGTGCATGAAGAAAATAAAACTCTGAAATTAAATCAAGAAAACGCTATAAGTACAATAATGGAAAGCCATGCTACCAAGACACCTTATCTACATCCCAAACACAAGAGAAGACACTTTAGACAGTCAAAGTATCAACATTACTCAAAAGGAAAATAATTGACCTATCTTCCAAAGAATGTAGATGCTAGTACAATTGAGAACAAATTATTCTGGGAATCATATAAGCGCAACATTCCACAAAGGATCAATTTAGGATGGTCAGATCCTTTTACAGTTCGTCAATTCTTCCCAACACTTAGAAGGTCGTATCATCTCGTATCATACACAATTATAGCATCCAAAACTGATTACCATGTGAATACAACACAAACCAGAGCAAGACATGAAGGCTTCCATAATTATGCTTTGAGGACAAAACATTTCTAAAGGGGGAGGCAATCTAATAAACAAAATATAAGTAAACATACAAATATAAATAAATATTAACAATTAAATCAATAACTAATATTAATATGTAATGAAGAGACACCTTCCTGATGAAAGGTCGTGTCTCTTATGAAAGGGAACCTCGGCGTGGGTATATATACGACCCTCATTCTCATGATGTAATCTCATATTCATATTCATATTCTTATATATATTTAATTAATTATCCACGTGGATTTCTTTGTATTGTTCCAAATATTTTGGATGTCTGTAGTTTGAACCAGACTGGTTCACTACACATATCCAATGTTGAAGGTTCAACATTTATGTTGAATAGACATTGCACATTTGATGTATAATGCTTCTTCAATGCTTTTGAAAATATGAAAATTCCACATTGCATGGACATGTGGAACTTCAATTTGATTCAATCTAGTGTTGATTAATCAACAAATAAAGAACATAAAATGAAAAAAATTAATGTGGTTATTGTTGGGTGTTTGACATGTAGTTAACATTCCAAACATTAATATGATGTCAAAATAGCGTTGATTAATTGATGAATAAGGGCATGAAATGAAAACTTTTGATGTGGTCACGATCAATTATTCAATATGTATTCAACATTCCAAATGTTGAATTTGCGATACCACAAGCTCGACATCAGTTAATGTTAAGGATATTCATATTCAACATTTGTTTGATTTTTTAAATGTTGATTTCATGTCAAATTTTGAGCCCAAATGTAGTGGTGTTTTAACCAAAGAAAGTCCAATATATTGGTTGCATACAAGCCATTTTTCATTGAATTAAAGGCATACGATGTAGATGACACCCCCAAGTAAGGCTATGAGGCCACCAAGGTGAAGGAATCAAACTATAGACTCATAGCTCACTCGACCCAACTCAATTGTTCTTGGTATTTACAATTTTTCTCACTATAGAGCACTCCAGGTAACTCATCCATCCATCAATCAGCCATGGTATTCTCATCCATTACCCTACACAACATAAGAGAGACATTTCCTTTTTGTGCTCAAAATCACTCAGGAATATTATTCCTTTCCAATACTCTTCACTGTAGGTAGGAAGGATCCACTATGTCAATTGCCTTCTAGAGATAACCTAGTAAACAAATGCCTTGGATCTAACACCTCCAATGAGTAACAATTAACAGAGCAAGGGAAGGTTTCCTAAACATCCATCCTCTATGCTCCTCTATATACACCCATCTCTCATCCTAGGTCCATGAATTACTCTTCCCTACCTGATTTGGTCATTTTAGGATTGTCTCTTAGTCCCAACATAAGGAATGTATCTTGAAAAAATTGAGTAGTGCTTTCAGATGAGAATGATCAATGGTTATTGTCGCCCATGAGAATGGAGGATGGGAACAAATTCCAATGAGTAAGGATGGCTCATATTTTTTCTCATGCTAACAACCCATGCCTCCATAACTATGTGAGGTAGACTTCCGCAGCCACCTCCACATGCATTCAGGGTTTGGCTTCTAAGTCGAAGGTGGTCAATGAGCTTTAATTAAGGAAAATGATGAAAATGTAGAAGTTCTTAAGATGACAATTGGAAATAGAGTATCACTTTCATGCAAACCTCCTTTTCTCTTCTTCTCTTGTGGACTCATAGTTGTTCTCTTTCTGCAACCATCTTCAATCTTTATATTAATTTTCAACAACAATATTTACATAGGTTCAACCTACCATGAGTCTATCACAAGGTACATAGAAATCATATTTACCACAATTACATGCCTAGCCAATCAATAGTTGGTTCTTGGCATTAAGCTTTACAATAGGAATCCATACAAACATATTTACATTATTTACATACACCAAAATCGTTTATTTAATCTCACATGACACAACTCTCATATTTATAACCACTTATTTACAATTTATACATAATCCAATCTAATACATCCCAAA
Organism: Picea mariana; assembly: GCA_032191745.1. Taxonomy (NCBI): domain Eukaryota; kingdom Viridiplantae; phylum Streptophyta; class Pinopsida; order Pinales; family Pinaceae; genus Picea; species Picea mariana. The sequence continues at coordinate 159,544 of JASDQU010739556.1, read as the reverse complement.
GATTGAAACATAAATATTACATATAAATAATTATTTTTCATTAAAAAAAATGTGACTATTCAATGTTTTTTTTTAATGGATCTAAGATTCATACATACTTTTGTTGAAAACTCCACTAATACACCTACTAAAATGTTAAATCAACCACCTCAACAACAAAGTAACACTAAAATTACCATAAAATTAAGATATATAATCCTAAAATCATAGAATAAGAAGGAAGAAAAAGAGAAATATTTTATAAAGTTTACCTAACAACAAAGTAACACTAAAATTACCAGAAAATTAAGATATATAATTATCAAAAACATAGAATAAGAAGGAAGGAAAAGATAAATATTTTATAAAGTTCTAAAACTAAAGGTTTAAGACTATTTTATTTTTATCATTACTTTTTTCAATCATTAAAAACTACAAATAATGCTTTTAGAAACAAATTCACTAATTTTAAGACAACTTATAAAAATGATAATTTGATTTATTTAAATATTTGGAATTTATCATGATTTGATTTATTTAAATATTTGGGGTAAAGGAGAATTTAAAAATAAAAATAAGGGTTTTATTTGTAGCTTTGGCGTTATTTTTGCAAATTGCTATTGTAGATGCATATTAGAGATGTCGTGTTTGAGGATTTTTGTGATATCTTAGAAAAACCTATCACCTATAGTAGAAGGCTTAATGTGGACCATTATACATCACCTTTACTAAAAAGCAATATATATCACCTTTACTAAAAGCAATAGTTTCGCAGGCACAGAGTCATAGTATGTATTTTAAGCACTAGTGATTTGAGGGCTCAATATTCATTATTTCCTGAAGTGAAGTTTCCCTCAACTCGATATGACATGAATCAAGGTTACACACAATGTTTAGAAAATTTGTATTCTTAATATTATGAAGATATGAAATATGATGAGTTAACCCATCCATAAATTGGTATTAGTGAATTTTTATGTGCAACGTTAGAAAAATTGATGGCATTTTTTTGGATTTCATGATTTAAGAATTTTAAGAATTTTATAAAAGTAATTTTTTCAAACAATAGAACAATTTGTTTGAACTTTTTTTTCTTAAAAAACCAACTTAGTAATTTGTATCATTTTTGTTAGAGAATGAATAAATTTAACATTGTATAATGTTATTTATATAGATGTTGGGGTGGTAGGTGTGGGAGGAACCTTTTCGATTCTCAAGGAAATTAAGTAATTGAACTTCTTTGGTGTTGATTTTCCAATAAGCAAGGTTTAAGCATGAAGTTCATTCCTTTTTAGCATTTAACTTAAACCATAAACAATTATGTTGCAGCAACTAATATCACAAGAAGAAATACTATGCACAAGAACACAAGAAGTATCTTGGGAAACCCTTCTCAACAAGGGAATAAAACCCAACCAAATCCTTTGCTATGATCTTCAAGAGAAATACCTTTACCACCAAGAAAACCTAGCACACAAGAGCGTGCTTGCTAACCCTAGAAGACTAGCGCCCAAGAGAGGTGTGCACTTTTCCCAAGAAGATGTCCTTGCTGAAATTTCCAAACTCACACAAAATATATGATTCATCAATGGGGTATTTACCTTTATATTAGACTTGACCTATCAACATAAGTGTCTATTGGCTCAATAGGGTTGACCTCTATAACTCACAATATAATTAATAATAACCAGATTAATTATCTTTTACATTAATTATCAATTACATTAAGGTGGGGCCGACATGTACCCTTTACATTACAATTAGGGTTACAAGCAGGTCTGACTCTTGAACAATATAGCAAAGGATCTCATACACCCACTAGTGCTCAACCACTAAGGGCACATCCATAAGGATGTCCATATCTCTATCTCACTGCGTCTCACAGGAGAACCACACTCACTAGTGCTCAACCACTAGGATCATGTTCACCTGTGCTCGCTCACATGCACATCCACTCAACAGATCTTCTTTCCCACTGCATTACACAAGAGAGTCATTTGGAGTTCATAATCTCAATTCTCTGATCGGAGGAGACTAATACATCGTCTTTATCTCTGTCTCATAACGATGCACCCAACTCATGGGAATTCACACGTTCACCTTGTGCTCAGCCACATGAACGTCCAACTCATTAGATATCCTTTCTCACTACGTTACACAGGAGAATCATCTAGAGTTCTTCTCAACTCTCTGTAAGGAGGAGGCCATCACTACATTCTAGTTCTGTCTTAGATAGGAACCACACACCCATCTCAGAGTCTCTCTCTCAAGTTGACTCAATCAGTCTGTGTCCTGGAGAATGTCTCACGTAGCCGTAATCATAAACATTCCCTCTCAGCTAGGGAGGCATTCTCCATTAGGCCAAGTCTCACATGGAAGTACTTCAAACATTGTCTTGGTTGTAGTCATTAACACTCCCTCTCAACTAGGGAGATATCCTTCACCAAGCCAGTTTGGTGAAGGTGTGTACAATCTGTTCATGTGTAGGAAGGTACGGCACGTGTACTGCTTCCTCTGCATCATGTCTCTGAAAATGATATTTTTATCTCAACGTGTTTCGATCTATCATGAAACACAAGTTTCTCAAAGAGCTTCAGATATCTCTGGTTATAATCATAGAATCCATTTCATGAACAAGTAAATTTGTCGGAAGTTTATGAAGCCACACTACTTCGCACACTCAATGATATATACTATGCTTCTGTGGTATTCAAGGCCACAAAGCTTTGTTTCTTGCTGCACCAGGAAACCATGAAAACCTTCACGGTAAAACAACAACCGGATGTTCTCTTCCGTTCCACTATACTCTCTGCTCAATCTGTATCGACATATCTCGCAAACTCAAGTTCACACTGGAGGCATATCTCGGGCCATATCCAACTGTGCCTCCTATATATCTCAATACATGTTTTGTTGTTGTCCAATGACTCTGTATCGGTTGACTCATGGAATTACTAAGTACATTCACTACATAACATGAATCAAGTCCATTGTTAACCAGATACATCAGTGATCCAATCAGTTGTGGATCAGTCTTGTCTGAATCATCATCAATCTTTTTCTTCAAATTCATCATCGTGGATTTGCATTCTGTCATACTGAACTTCTTTAATATTCCCACTGTAAATTTTCCTTCACTCAGGAAATTCTCATCGGTCCTCTGTCATACTTCTTGTCCCAAGAAGTAGTGCATCATACTAAGATCCTTCATCTTGAAATCAGAAGTCAAAGCTTAATTGCATCCAAAAACAAGGTTTTCTGAATAAGTCATCAAAATCAGGCTCTTGTCACCAACATTGTAATGAGATAGGTTTGGATCAGCGACACTCTTGCTAAAAACCAAACTTCTCAAGAATCCTTCTATCTGATGTAGTTTCCAACTCATGGATGGTGGTACAAATGAAAGTGCATTTGTCTACTGGATCAATATGTTTCATCATGGTTCATTCCCTCTATTTGTGAGAATATTCTGGCCATAGTTTTGTATTTCTCGATACTTCCATCAACTGTATAGATCTATTTAGAAGTAACCATATATTTTTCTTCTAGTCTCGAAACAATGTCTCATACTAGTATTCTTCTGTTTATGACATTTTTCCATACTTGTTCACCTATCACTTCTTCATGTCAGGGAGTCTCATAGTCAAAGGAGTAGCTCATGGCTAAAGGGTAACTTTGAAGAACTCCTTTACTTTCTCAGGATGTCCCTTGAGGGACTTGTATGTTTCTCTGCCTTCTTGCAGAGTTTTGTTGACTCTAGGCATGCCTTTTATGCCCTACTGTAATATCTCTGGTCATATCAACTGGAGTAGCTGAATTTGCTAGAATATTGCATGTCTCCCTTTGAATTGCTGAAGGAGAAGAAGGTATTATCTCTTCCTTCTTTTTATTTTGTTTTGACTCCTTCTGAGTTAAGTAACTCTCTCTGAAGTCTAAAGGGTGGAAGTCTTCTTTTATTGCTTGCTAGATCTTCTATGTCTTCTTGACCAACATAATAATCAATCAATAAGGTTTGGACTCCCGTACCATGGATAATGGTCCAATTCTAGAGGGATCCCATACTGGAGATAATACCCTTCACTTATTAAGAATGAAATCAACTATAAATTTGAGATCAAATGATTTACCTGGGTTTGTAGTCATGTTTAGTTTTGTGTTTGGTTTAGAGGAAGTAATTCTCCTCTCTCTTATATTCATTCTTTTGAGGTGGGTCTAGATCAATGTCAGCGGTGGAAGCATATTGTCTTCCCTTCTTCCTGGTTGGAAAATTTCTTGCATGGTGCCCATATTTGTCACATCTGAAGCACTTAATTTCTAAAACATCTCTTCTCTGATTATGACCTGATTTTAATGAAGACCTCTCATCTCTTAATTTTTTGTCTGAAGTTTCTTTTGAATCTTCCTCCTTTGTTTGTATGAAGTGCAAGAGAATGATTTTCATCAGGGGAGTCTTCCACTCCTCTATTTCTAAGTCTAAGTTCTTCTTGAGTACAGTATGTCCACAAACGATCAAAGGTTGGTAGAATTTCTCTTCCACGGATACTTTGAAGAAAAGGCTCCCAATGTTTTGGAATATTGTTGAGAGTGGATAAGACATGTTCTCTGTCAGACATGATTTCTTCAATGGCTTCTAGTTGTTCTTTAATCTCTAAAATCTCCATAAAGAAGGTAGCAACTGTATCACATTTCGTCATCTTGGTACTTTGAATCTGAATCTTCAAGGTAAGAGCTCTGAGGGTGTTTTCAAGTTCAAACATTTCTTTTAATGCTTCATACATTTCATAAGTTGTCTTCAGGTTGGAAATACGAGGTAAGAGATGATCTCTTACATAGTAGATGATTATTTTTCTTGCCTTGACATCTTCTTCCTTTCTTATATTCTTCTCTTCATCAGTAGCTGTATCTGGTAAAGTTTTTGTTACCACATCCAAAAGGTCATGTTCTTCAAGGGTGACTTGAATCCTTGACTTCCAAGACTTGAAGTTGCTTGTTCCATCAAGCCTATCTTCTACTAAAGTTTTGTTCTTCATTTGTTAGGATTTCTTCTCAAACTCTTGCCAACTGGACTTAGAAAACCTAATGGTTTGTTGGGCTTATGACTGCCAACAATCAACTTTAAGAGTTTCACAGGAATGCTTTTTGAGCTGAAGCGTTTCTTCAAGAAGTTGTAGGAAACCCTAAGATCAGGATTCTACAGAAAATTTTGGTACCCTAGGGACAAAAACTCAAAATCCTCAGAAATTCACTTTGAAGGTCTCCAGAGATGGGTCGAGGAAGGCCGTACAAATTGATCCAAGTTTTGGCTCCAACATCCACTTGTAAAGTGTTGAAAAGGATAATCAAGTGAGGGTCGTATGGATTTTTGAAAAAACCCTAGAGGTCGTACATAACTGCAGAAGGAGGAGGGTTTAGCCTTTTAAATGCTTGTGCAGGGGTTCTTCAAGACCTATGCTCTGTTACCATGTTGATTTTACAATAAGAAAGGTTTAAACATGAAGTTCATTCCTTTTTAGCATTTAACTTAAACCATAAACAAGTATGTTGCAACAACCAAGATCATAAGAAGAAACACCATGCACAAGAACACAAGAAGTATCCTGGAAAACCCTTCTCAACAAGGGAATAAAACCCAACCAAATCCTTTGCTATATTCTTCAAGAGAAATACCTTCACCACCAAGAAAATCTAGCACACAAGAGGGTGCTTTCTAACCCTAGAAGACTAGTGCCCAAGAGAGGTGCGCACTTTTCCCAAGAAGATGTACTTGCTGAAATTTCCAAACTCACACAAAAGATATGATTCCTCAATGGGGAATTTACCTTTACTTATATTAGACTTGCCCTGTCAACATAAGTGTCTATTGGCTCAACAGGTCTGACCTCTCTAACTCACAATATAATTAATGATAACCATATTAATTATCTTTTACATTAATTATCAATTACACTAAGGTGGGGCCAACATGTACCCTTTACATTACAATTAGGGTTACAGACAGGTCTAACTCTTGAACAATATATCAAGGGATATCATACACCCACTAGTGCTCAACCACTAGGGGCACATCCATAGGGATGTCCATATCTCTATCTCACCATGTCTCATAGGAGAATCACACTCACTAGTGCTCAACCACTAGGATCACGTTCACTTGTGCTCGTCCATAGGCACGTCCACTCAACAAATCTTCTTTCCCACTGCATTACAAAGGAGAGTCATCTGGAGTTCATCATCTCAACTCTCTTCTCAGAGGAGGCTAATACATCGTCTTTATCTTTGTCTCATAACGATGCACCCAACTCACGAGAATTCACACGTTCACTTTGTGCTTAGCCATAGGCACGTCCAACTGAACATATCTCCTTTCTCACTGCGTTACACAAGAGAACCATCTGGAGTTATTCTCAACTCTCTCTAAGGAGGAGGCCATCACTATGTTCCAGTTCTATCTCAAATAGAAACTACACACCCATCTCATGGGCTCTCTCTCAGGTCGACTCAATCAATCTGTGTTTTGGAGAATGTCTCACGCAACTATAATCATCAACACTTGGAGCATTGCCATTGCATTTAACAATGAAGTGAAGGTACTTGTTGCTCTCAAAGGAGGCATGGTACTCATGGAATATATAATCCAAGATGCAACGATTATAAGGGATTAATCGATTATCATAGGATCCCTAGGGACACAAAACCACTCAAAGATCCTAGAATTATAAGACTTATCCAAGGGGTCATGTCCCTTTCTTGGAAATTTCATACCATATCTTATTTCCAAGTTCTGCGAGAGCTCATCTCAGAGGAAAACAAGGGTCTACTTTGAGCAAAGGTGATTTTGTTTTAATAGATGTAGAGGAGACAAGGACACTCCCCCACCTAATCCCTTGATCATGGTTCCTACCTCTAATGTTTGACAACCCTTGAGAGGTTGAAGATTAGGAATTGAATGGGCAGGGATCCCCCCTCCACATGTCACGCCTCATTCATTGTTAAGCCCTAATATTGGTTCATTACCCCTTAATTGGGGCATATTATATTAGTAATGTTATTTTAT
>JASDQU010739556.1:97221-117873 GCA_032191745.1 Picea mariana | reverse complement strand
CCACCTTTCCTCAAACACTTATTTTAATTAAGACACTGTATTCTCTCTGCAAATCACATTTGAGCTTATTGCGTCTCTGGTTTAGGTGATAGTTTCTCCTCCTACGTGCCTGTAACTCTCAAGAAACATCATGGGAGGATCAACTGTGAGACATGAACCCACAACTCTGGATAGTTTGCTGCTACACCCATAGGCCTACCAAATATTTCTTCAGGCAGGCTGGATATCGTATTTTAAGAAGTTGAAAGAGTTTAGTGAGGACAAAGTATTGGAATTCAGTCAAAATCTTACTGAAGGGTACTCAATGGTGAATGGGGTAAGGATTCCAGTAACAGAAGAAAGAACTATTTCTATAATAGGATTTCCAAGAACAGGAGACCGATGATTTAATAGAAAAACACATATCCTGGATGCACAGAAGGGGTTCCTCGTCAACACAGAGCGAGTTCGGAACAAGGGCAGAGGTGTAGATGTCAATTCCTTACAAGAGCCATGGGGGAAAGTTTCAGAATTTCTTAAAAGGTACATCACCTGCGAAGGCAGATACCAAGTTGTTTATTTTTCTGATTTCATCTTATTATCACATCCGCGACATCTGAAATTGATAATCATTCCTTATTATCTCCTACAATCATTGCATAACATGGCTCGTTTTGTAAAAAAATCCAAGAGCCCCAAGAACTGTGTTTCTAATCACTGACTCATTGGCCTATTAATTTGCAGAGGAATGGGCATTTCTAATAACCGATTACCTTCTGCAGCAGCCCAACCACAACCTGTAAATCCAGAAAGGACTATACCAGTCCCTGAAACTGCAACCCATGGACCTCTTCTAGAGCCTCTATCCTTGGCTGCAACAACAGTCCAAACTCCTACTGTCACTGTCTGTAAGACGCCTCAGAAGAGAAACCGTATAACCCGAAGCCATCCTGGCACCACACAGAAAAGCCTCGACGACTTTGAATTACAATAGCCTATAGCTGTGGACAAACAAACAGATGAAGAGCCACCCACTTGACCACAATCACAACACTTGGCTGATACACTGATTATTGAAATCCAACCCCTTGCCTCTGACAAGAAAAACCCTGCTCCTACCTCTGTAGTACCTAAAAAGTGAGCAAGGATAGCACGGTCCTCTATACCATCAAGACTTCTTACCCCCTCTGTTGAGGCACCAACTATCACACAGACCCCTCCTATTGCTTCTACAATCACACAGGATTCTCCTATTACTGCTATAGTCGATCAAGCACCTACTAGCATTACCTATGCATCTTCGCAGAAAAGGAAACGTCCATTCAAAGGAAAACCTCGGAGATCCATTGATCAAATTGGATCAACATCAAATTAGAACCCTCTGGCTGCTACAATAGAGAATTTTCTAGGGGTACGAATACCAGGTTTTACCTTATGCCTAGAACTACTGGAAACTATCTTCTCCTTTCAAACTGAAGGTACTCAATTTGCAGCAGAATCATTGGTGTTGCCTGATGATTCTGCGCATCCCATGTTCGTTGACGATATCCAGATCATCACAGACCCAAGTATACCAGAATATCCTCCTTGTGTGCTTGAGGAAGAACAACCTATTCCTCCTCCAGCAACGAAGAAGCAAACCACTACTTTCATTTCTACTTTACCCAGGAGAAAAATGAGGTCCACCAGGTTTGTCGAAGCTGCAATTGGTAGACAAGATATGGAGCAGGTCATTCCTATTCTTCATCCACTATTCTCTATGGTTGATGCAGAGATAGTTCCACAAGAATCAACTGTCCATGTCGAGACTGATCCACAAGAACCAGTCCTGACAGATACAACTGTTACACCAGAACCAGCTGCTCCACAGAATATTTTCCTACCAAAGCTAGTAATATTGGACCCAACCGACAATGTTGAGACTGCTCCACAAGAACCAGTCCTGACAGACACAGAGGTTCCACAAGCACCCATTGTCCATGTCGGGACTAATACACAAGAACTAGTCCTGACGGACACAACTATTACACAAGAATCAGCTCCACAGCATGCTAAGGATGTACCACTTGCCCAATTGTTTGCCCAAATAGAGCATAATATCAAACATACAGAAAATTATAGGATCGTTGCACTGAAAATAGAGAATGCTAACCTCAAGGCCGAATTAAAAGCCCTGAAACAAGAGGTGGAAGATGCCCCACAGAAGAATCCAGAGGGGATAACCATGGACATCCTAGCACTAACAAAAGTTGTTTTGGGCAGAAACAAAGAACTAATGTGTTTTGAGTGTGGCAACATTTACTATGAGTCAGGATATGAGGTAGTCAAAGTTCCAGTTGCTACAGGACCAAAAAATGTACCAATCAAGACTGAACATGGACTTCCTGCTACACAAAAATCAGTAAAACAGAGGAGATCTCATCATCATAAATCATCTCCTGGTATACCAAACGCTTGCAAACAAGAACCTCTGTTTTCTTCACGAGTTGTTACTCAAGCAACTCAAACTAATCCTGTTCTCAAGCATAAAAGAACACAAATAGATTTTTGACTCAGCAGATTTTCTTTTTGACACAACATTCTACATTACCGACACTTAGAGATTTCTCTTCAAAATTTTGCACTGGAGGAGATATTGATCTACTTCAGTTACAAAATAAGGTTTGAATGTGTTTTGCATGAGGACATGTAATCTCTTCAGTTGGGGGGTATGTTAGGACCCTGAAGTGCCCCTTTTTCACTACACCTTTTGATCATTCAACCTTCTCATTCCTAAGCTAAATGATTATTATAATGAGCACCAAGACCCTTTTTCCCAAGGTACAAACTATTCATCTTGCTTTCATGTTTTCATTTACTTAGCATGTTTGATTGATAACGTTCACATATTTTACCCATAAAATAATTCAACTAATGATCAAAGTGTTAGAACAGCCCAGTTCAAGAAACTCGTTGCTGTCACAGTTATGCGCAATTACTAGAAGCTGTTACAAGATTTCTGCAATAGACGCCCATCAATCCTGGAAGTTGTTACACAACTGCTACTACAAAAGCATGTTAATATCAGAAGTTGTTACAACAAATGCCACCAGTCTTGTTGTGATATGACTACTGCAACACCTGTTGATTAGAATGTTGGCTCACGATGTTGATAAAGGAGAATTCAAGATTTGGTATTAATGATATCTAACGAACAGCCTGAGAATTGGGGATTCTCAGGACTGCTCTGTTTCTGAACTCTGATTGACTCTGACTATAAATAGCAGAGCTTTTGAAATGTAAAGGGTTGTTGGTCTTTTTTCTTGAAATGAAGAAAGGAACGATTATTGTACACAGACATCTTTTTGGAATTGAATGAAGAAGTGGATTTAATTTCTTTAGTAGACTGTAACCTATCTTTTTGAGTGGATTCAGTGAGAAGGAAAGGGACCACCTTCCTCACCGATTCCCCTCTGTTTCAAATTCTAGATTTAGTCATTTTCATCACAATTGGTTTAACTGTTAGATATTTCTGAATACAACTGTTGTTACAGTTTAGTTCTTTCTTGGTAAATGCGCATAAACTTGTCTCATGAGAATTAGAAGTCGGTTGCTGAACATGGATGGAAAACTACTTTTCCTTTTTCTGCATTAGGTTAAAATTTTGTTTTGGAGAATTAAAAGTGTGAAGTAGCTTCTTGCAATCAGTAGATTTCCCTTCAGTAATAGTATAGAATCTCTTCCTACAAAAGTAAATTAGAAAGTTAGATTAAGGTAGGCAAGTCATGGTATTTGTAGATTCATTAGTTTAGATTGCAATTATGATTTTAATTCTGTAGCACTCCAGCTATATCAACACAATTGTGTTAGCAATATTGTTTTTTGGATTTTGTTAAAAACAACTTCCCTACTGCAATTAGATTAGAGATGCTTTCATAATCTAGCATAGACTGTGCAGAATTATCTTGAAATAACAGACTTCCTTGGGTTGACAATTCATATTGAACACTTTGATTTTCCATTCAATTAGACAATTAAAGTGCCCAACAGACTGCACACTGTGTTTAAGAAGGATTCGTGCAATATGGTAAGAGGTTTGATGGTCTTAATGAAAGGAGTTCGAATTGTAACCCTATACAATTTATTAAAGAATGTCAACTCGAATGGATGCAACAACATCATTGCTCCTGAAATCAACTCGACTTCGACTCAACTCGACTAAACTCGAGCTGAGTTGATACAAACCGACTTGAAAAGACATGATAAAATAAACATGACCATGCTATGGCATGAAAGGATGGGACACATTGGAGAAAAAAGACTTCAATCTATGCACAACAAAGGTATGGTCGAAGGTTTTCCTGAATTTGGTTTAGAAGTTGACTTTTGTGAACATTTCACATATGGAAAAAAAAAGTTGGGTGAGGTTCCCATTCAGAGCGACAAGGGAAAATGGGATTCTAGAATTGGTGCATAGTGATGTGTTTGGTCCGGTTACAGTGCCTTCACTTGGTGGATCCATGTGTTATGTCTCCTTCATAGATTATTTTTCTAGGAATACATGGATATATTTCCCAAGGAATAAATCGAAGGTTTTCGAGATATTGAAAGAGTTTAAATATCTTTTAGAAAACTAGACAGATAAGAATATTAAGGTGTTAAGAACTGACAACAGTGGAAAATTATGTGGAAAATAATTTGATCATTTTTGCAAGCAGTGTGACATAGCACACCAAAATACCACACTATATACCCCACAACAAAATGGAGTTTCTGAGAGAATGAATAGAACATTGATGGATACGGCAAGGATCATGCTAAGTGGTGTTGGGCTCGCACAAGAATTTTGGGTAGAGGCAGTCGACACTGCAAGATATTTGGTGAATATGTCTCCTTCGTTGGTGCTAGCCAACACAACTCCACATGAGGTATGTTCGGGTAAGAAGCATTCGGTTTCACATCTAAAACTATTTTGTTGTGATCAATTTATGCATGTTCCCAAGGAAAAGAGGAGAAAGATGGAAAAGAAGGAAGTCAAATGTATTTTCATTGGATATAAAGAAGGAATGAAAGGATATAAGATCTGGGATCATGCATCAAGGAGAAAAACTTACATTTGATATGTGGTATTCGTAGAATTCGGAGGTAATTTCAATCCTGAAGAAGTTGTTAAAACTGAGAATAATCTTGAGACGGTGTGGTTTGAACTGAGGAACGAAGACGATGATTCAGATGAGTCGACTAAATATGACAAAGAGGTGTAAAAATAGACTCTGATGGTAAGGAGGTTAGAAAGAGTAATAAATCCAGTTGAAAAGTATACTCCACCCAACTTCCATTCCACATTTGTGTTAACTTCCATTAACAATGAGGTGAAGTTGGTCAGTGAGGTAGTCTACTCGGTAGAGGGTAAACTATGGAAGGATTCCATGGTCGAAGAGATGGAATACTTGCACAAGAATGATACATGAGAGTTAGTCGAGTTACTTAGTGGAAGAAAGATCATCGGTAGAAAATGGGTATTCAAGAAGAATATGAATGCCACAGGACAAGTCAAGAATTTCAAATCTCGCCTGGCAGCAAAAGGTTATTCCCAAGCCGAGGGAGTCGACTTCGGTGAGACTTCTTCCCCTATTGAAAAGTTAACTTCCATTATATTACTAATGTATCTAGCTACAACATTCGATCTAGAAATAGAACAGATGGATGTAAACACAACGTTCCTACATGGGGACCTAGAAGAAGAAATATACATGAAACAAATTAAAGGATTTGTAGTAAAGGGAAAGAAATACTTGGTGTGAAAACTGAAAATATCCCTTTACGGTCTAAAGCAATCGTCAAGGATGTGGTACCAGAATTTCAATACATACATCCTTAGTTTGGGATTTGTGAGAATCAAAGTAGATAACTGCATATATTCCAAGGAAGAAGGTGGGCATTTCATATATGTATATTTTTATGTCGATGACATGTTATTGATTGCAAATGACATGGATGTGATAAAGGAGGTGAATAAGCAACTATCCTCCAAGTTCGACATGAAGTATCTCGATGTAGCTAACTTCATTTTGGGAATGAAGATTAAGAGAGATCGAGCCACTATAAATCTTTGGTTGAATCAGAAGAAGTATATTTAAACAATTTTGAAGTGGTTCAACATTCAATATTGTAAACCAGTGAAGCTACAAAATCTTGGGGGAGCAAGGCTAATTTTTGAACAATGTCCAAAGACATAGGAAGAAATAGACGACATGGCATGTGTTCCCTATGCAAGTGTTGTTGGTAGTCTAATGTATGTGATGGTCTGCACTCAACCAAACATTTCCCATGCACTGGGAGTGTTGAGTAGGTACATGTCGACCCCTGGAAAGGAGAACTGAAGAGTTGTCAAGAGAGTATTCAGGTATTTGTGTGGCATGAAGGACTATGCTATATGCTGCCAAGGAATACCTAGAGATGACAATGGTAAATTAAATGTGCATGGCTTTATCGACGCCGAATGGGATGGATATCTGGATTGACGGAGGTTGACTAATGGATATGTCTTCAAGATGTTCAGTGGAGAAATAATTTGGATGAGTACATGACAGATGGTCTGAGCCTTGTCAAAAACAGAATTTGAATACATGGCCACCACTTATGAAAGCAAAGAAGCAATATAGTTGAAAAGGATGTGTTCAAGAATCAGGTTTGAGTAGAGAGCTATGAAGGTAAGTTACGACAGTCAAAGCACAATATTTCTAGAAAATAACCCTACTTATCATTCGAAGACTAATCACATTGATGCAAAATACCATTTCATAAGAGATATGGTGGAAAGTAACAAGGTGCTACTTGAGAAAGTAGGCAAATTGGAAAACATAACAGACTCATTGACCAAGTCTGTGATTGTTGTGAAGTTTTGTTTATGCAGAGAGGCAATGGGAATTGCTTCCCTAGGTATGTGAAATAAGTTTTTGGAATCTCCTGGTTTCAACAAAGAAGATAAAAAGTGGGAGAATGTTGGGTTTTTATATGTTTTGCAATAAAATTATAGTCGAGGTGAATCGACTGACGATTTAAGTTGAGGTGGATCGACAACAGGTCAAGAGTCGAGGTAGATCAATAGAAATTCGAAGGTCGAGGTTAGTCGACATGGTAAATGCATCAACAATAAGTTGAAGAGTTCGACTAACAAGAGGTCGAGAGGTAGGAATATGGAGACCAACTGAAGATCCAAGGAAGTTCAAATGGTAGTCGACTGGTAATCTGACTTGGATTCGACTATAAAATAATCCTGAGATTTGTGGTATTTGTAGCCAATGATCTGCATGGATATGTAATCATTTTTTGGATGCTAAGTCTTTAGGGTTTTTTCTATTGTAAATCCTATAAAGAGGCATGTTGTAAGGTCATAAAGGGCAATGATAATATGAATCGTAGGATAGCTAGTCTTTAGAGAAAACTTTAGATGTAGGTTGTTGATCATGCAAATCTAAGCCAAATCGGCTACAAGGTTGTTCTTGTGTAGGAAAGAGGGTATGGTGTCGATTGTGTCTTAGGAGTGGACCAAGGTTATAAATGTAACATTTTATTCATATTGAATAAGACAACAAGAGAGTATAATGCTCAAGCAATGTTGGTTTTCCCGATTTGGGTTTCCAGGGTAAAGTCTTTGTGTACTGTGTGATTTATTTGTCATTTTTCATTCTTGATTTAATTCTTCTTCTCTTCTGCTAGATTTAGTTTGGAAGTGTTTATCATTTCCTTACAAACAAGTTGATGCAAACCCCCTACACTCACGGGGCTATGTGACCTTATAGTCAAGGATTGATCGACTTCGGGAGACGAATTAGCTCACAGGTTCATTTTGAACCTTCACAATTGTCCCCACAGGTCAAAGTCCTAAAATTCAGGCGTTGAATTTCCTTTTTGGGAATTTTGGAACACCCACAAGGTCCTCCACATGACCCTGATTGAAACAGTGGACTTAAACTTCCTCCCTTCCTCACCTTGGGATTTCAAGCTTCGGAAGTGTTTGCTGCACTTGATTCTAACTCCTCTGAACTCTGAATCGGCAAAATCTTCTCAAACCAGGTCAACAACCCATGTTTAGTCACCAACCAATGGTGGCGATCAACCTCCAAATTCTGTCCTTCAGGAGTTTCGAGTGTTGAATTCTCCTTTTCCTCCAGAGTATCAAACTTCTGGAGTTGATTTCCACCCTCCACAAATTACTTTGGTCTTCGAGACTTTTTGCATACAAGGACCCACACTCCAATTCCTCCCAGACTGAACAATACTTGGACTTTCAGATCCATTTTCACGTGTCCGCCTCTGACCAACAGTCAGTATTTGTTTTTCTCTTAGAGCTTCGACAACTTTTGATGTTGCGCTACCCCTTCCTCCTAGATATCTTCTTCTCTGAACCGAATGATAAAATGACATGTATCCTCCTCTGGATCTATAGTCCAAATGGACTTTGGGTTTCGTAACTTTTGGAGTTTTGACTCCTTCACAAATGAAAACCTCTTAACATACGAATTCCGAAGGAATTCAAGGTGTAACCTACTTGCACCTTCTCGAGATATAACAGTTGTCAGTGACTTCGAATTCTTCCGAAGGGATCTCACCCGTTAATCCTCTAGATTCAATAGATTTCCTCCCTTTTGTTGAATATTTGTCATTATCTTTCCTAAGCTTGATTCCTCTAAGGATTTTGGCCTCTGACGCACTCCTTGTGATCCTGTAATTCTTGAAAAATATTGGACTTAGAGATTTCTTCAAAATAAATCGTACTACGCACTCCTTGCACTTCCTAGTCTTGGTCTTTCAACACTTAGTTGATTCTTGACCCTGTGCACTCCTTGCAATACTCGGTCTAAGTTTCTCATTATCTCTCCTGAGCTTCTCTGATTCAAATCCAGACTCTACAGACGCACACCTTGCAAACAATATGCACTCGCATCTAAGCTCTCATAAGAGAAACAATTGAAACTTATCTAATACTTAATAAGTCCATAAACTCAACTATGAACAATATACATAAGAAAAATGAAATAAACACACACTCAGAACACCTCATTCATTCAAATACACACTGAAATGAACATTGTCCAAGCATTTGGAACATTTTTTGTCTTTTATATTCATTCATGAAGTATTTACATAAGTAACATAGTTATTCACTGTCTTCAAACTCTCTATGTCTGACTACTACATCTAAATTCTTACTCTCTATCTTCTTACAACACAATACATAAAGCTTACCTAAGGAGTGGCTTCTTGAGCTCTTCTCTTTCCTATCTGAATTATATCCCATCATCATTTTAGCGGTTACCTAATTGGTCCTATTACAATAAATGTGAGTTATTAACAGATAAGAGTTGACACTATATATCTGTAACACCTTACAGTCGTTTAAGAGTTTACAACATCCTGCCATTCTCAAGCGGTGAACTGATTTTACAAACAAAGTATTTAAAAACAGTATTTCCAAAATATCTCAAAAAACGACTTTTCTTTTGTTTAATACTGATTTGAATTTTTTGTGCGCTGAGGTGTTTATTTTTTCCTCCACACTCGGCCTCTTTGGCTTTGATGGTGATGCTCCTGCATCACAAGTCCAAATTATTCTAAGGAGTTTCTTATTTTCTCATTTTCATCTGATAATACTATTGTCGTTGTCATCTTACAAAGGAATGAATAAAAACGAGAACAACCAATTGCATTTTTCAACAAAAGTTTGAGACATTCAGAGTTGAAATATAACATAATTGAAAAACAAGCTTATGCATTGGTGAAAGATCTGAAATATTTTAGAGTCTATGTTCTTCACTCCAAAATTACTGCATATGTTCCTAGTAGAACAGTGAAAGACATTCTAAATCAACCTGACACAATTGGAAAGAGAGGGAAATGGATAGCAAAGATCCAGGAATATGATTTTGAAATAAAACCAACAAAATCAATCAAAGGAGAAGTTTTGGAAAAAAAATTAGATAAATCAAATTGCAGAGTCCTTGGAGTAAATTAGATTACATACATAACAGAGCATCCTTCAATTCTAAATGAGCAGACAAATTTGTAGCAGCCCTTGGTAAAAATTCATAATAAGTTTTCTTGTTCTTCCCGGTACAAGAAAATTGTCTTTTATCTGCAAAATATTGAATGTCCATTAGATTTTAGTCAAGAAAAGGATAGATCACTTATGATTCAAGAAATTCAGTATTATACAATGAATGAAAATCTTTATTTGAAATACCCTTTGGGAATTTTTCTTAATTGTGTTGTTGAAGATGAAACCGCAAGAATAATAGATGAATTTCACAAAGGCGTATGTGAAGGACACCATGCTAGGAGAGTGACTTCATATAAAATACTAAGAGCTGGCTATTACTGGAAAAAAGTTTTTTCTAAGGTAAATGAAAAGGTTAGAGCTTGTAGAGAATGTCAAATTTTTGCAAGAAAACATAAACTCCCATCATTACCATTGGTTCCCATAAAAGTTGAATCTCCTTTCCAACAATGGGGTTTATAATTTATAGGTGAAATTCACCCTACTTCTAGTGCTCAACACAAATGGATTTTGAAAACAACTAATTAATTTTCATGTCTAGAGGCCATTCCCGCCATATTTTCTACTGATGCATTTGTAATCAAATTCCTTGAAGAAAATATTTTAGCTAGGTTTGGATTCCCTAGAAAAACCATAATTGATAAATCTCAAGCATTCATGTCTCTGGCTATGATAGATTTATGTCAAAAATACAATATCAGTATTGGTCACTCAACTTCCTATTATCATCAGGGTAATGGATTAGCTACATCATCATATAAGAGTCTAATGAGGGTTATTAAGAAAATGTTAATTGAAAATAGGAAATATTGGCACTCTCATTTGAAATTTTCACTTTGGGCCAACAAAATAAACACTAATAGTTCTACATGTATGTCTCCTCTTCAATTGATTTGTGGCATTGATGTTGTTTTTCTTATTAACTTGGATCTGTCTGTGATAAAATTGATGCAGGATATTGAAGAAGAACCTAATGACCTTACCAGAAGAATAAAACATCTGATTGAATTACAACATGCCAGAGAGCAAGTTGATCATAAATTTCAAGAATATCATGACCAGATGAAAGCTATCTTTGAAAGAAAAGAAAAACATAGAGATTTTTCCCCTGGTGCTCTAGTACTAAAATGGGATAGCAGGAAAGAAGATCCTAGAAAGCATGACAAGTTTGATTAGTCATGGTTGGGACCCTACAATATTGTTGCAGTAGAGGGAAACAATTCATTTTCTCTTCAAAATTTGGAAGGAAATCTATTGGAATTGTCTGTCAATGGGCGATTTCTAAAACATTTCGTTCAATTTTGAATTTTTTTTCTACCACTCATTGTATATAGTTGGTTTCACTTAATTTTTCTTTAAGTCATTTCTCTATTTTTTTCTTAGAAACTTTAGGATAAAAACAAATTTATATTTATCAAAACAAATAAACAAACAATCTCTCCCCTTCTCAAAATCCTAAAAAATATTGATAAAACAAATTGTCTTAAACCACTGATTAGGGTTTTAACATGTTAACTAAAAACCAAAAAGGATAATATAACAATACACTCACCAAAGTTGAAAAGGTATGTTTTAGGTAATCTCTTTCTAAATAAAGGATTTAGAGTCAAACTTTTAGTTTGTTGTTTTACTCAAGGTATATTACTAAACTAAGGTATTTTGGAAAGGATGAAGCTATATCTAAGGAAATGAAAAAACATATGAGTAGAATTTAAAACTAAGGAATATATGACTCACTCTTGATTAAAATACATCATCCCTTAAATGAAAAAAAACATATTGATTTCCCCCATCTCCTATAAAATGTCATATAAACTTAAAGAGATGGTGAAAGGAAATTCAAGTGGAAAATGCATGTATCTTCACCGGGGCTATGGATGCTCACTGGAAGTGAACCAAGGCTTGTGATGTTAGGGTGACTACACCATAGGCTATGGACATTTTTTGGCAATTTAGCAACACCATAAGAATGAGGAAGAATTTCAATGAGTATTTTTACATAATACTCGATTAAAATTATTTTTCTCAGAAAAAAACTTGGTTCTGACCTAGATACTCTTTAAAATATTAAAAATCCTTGAAGTAGAAAACACTAATTACAAATTTGACTCATAAGACCAAATCTAGACGTATATTACCATAAAAAAACACCAGAGTAAAGTTGGATGAATGCAATATTTTTATCTTTACTCGTCATATTGTATATAAACATGTTGAATTTTGAAATTGGTGGTCATTCAGTTCCTTCAATCATAGATTAATCTATAAGTGAATAGAGGAGTTTTTTTTTTTTCATAAAGAAAACACCATTCTCTAGGACTATCTTATTAAGTTTTTTATGTAGGATAATAACTCCATGACCCAATAAAAGGAACTTGGTCTAAATTTTCTTTAGTGTCTCACAGGGAAACACAATCCCCGGATGGAGCCAAATGTTGTAGTCCAAATTTTATAAATTTGTAAATTTTATGACTTATAAGTTAGGAATAATAAAACATTTTGGTCTTGCAAAAAATAAATAAAAACATATAAATAAATAAATAAAAACTAAAAATAGATTACTTTGAATTCAAATAAATGAAATGAAACTTTGTTTAGAATAGTTTTTTAATTAAAAATAAGGTTTACTTATAAACCTTTATTACATAGTTTGATTTCCATTTAAGTTTTAATAAAGTTAATACTTAATATAGGCTTTATATTTTTGTTATTATATAGTTTCATATTAATAAATGTNCCCGTGTGCTCAATGTTTACCACAAATGGGGGGATGAAAAAATCTACCATGATCAACCTCTTTTAGGCATGGCACCCATCCTTCGATCGCATCCCCTAGGGTGTGTGGTTAACCTGACCATGCCTGACCCCCTCGCAATAGACAAGGAGCCTACACGTGTCCAACGTCACATCAACCGACAGAAAAGGTAAAATTTGAATTTATGATTACTTTTCCGCTAAAAATATAATGACACGTATGTATTTCGAGAGGTAAAAGGGGAAAATGGTCAAATGATTAATTTATTTTTAGTTTATGAAGAGTTCAAGCACCCAGTCAACAGTTCTTGCAAATATTAGCCATTATTACTCCAGTATGATACCTATCTCGGTCAGGATTCTCCACATGTAATTTTAAAGCCTTCTTATTATTTTGTTATCAGTATCAAAATGCAAACATCGCAGTCCACAGAAAGTAAGAAAATTTCAAACCTCGTAGAGGAAGATCTTGTTGACAGAGATAAGGACGTCTTCGATCATGTTTTATCATTTGATACCACTATGTTATACCAGTAGGATAAACAAGGTTTATGGGATTTAGTTGACCACTATTGTGCATGGGAGTCTGACCTTGCCAAATTTGTAGTTCCTCGGGTTTACCATTTCCCAGAATTCATAGTTTTTTATGTTTGGGCAGCATCGGAAAGACATTCTACTAGATTGATAATTAATAATATGATTACTAATTATTAAAAAATATTATTAATTATAATATTATTAATGTAATAATATGTTTATAATATAAAGTATAAATATATATAATAAAATATAAAGTATAAATATAAAGTATATTTATATTATATGTATAATATAATATAAATTATAAATATTTATTACCCAAGCGACGCATCTCTTCATGGATGGTCACCATGTGTTATTTATATATAGAACACTCATAATTTTAATAAGATATTCATTCATATACAATATCATCTCTCATGAAAATTCAACATGGTATCAACATGGCTTGACTCCCTCACAGGAGGGCCCAAGAAAATGAGAGTAGAGTAAAGTCTTGGAAGTGTTAAATTTATGAGGTTGTTGCAGTATCTATGTACAACATATTTCTTTTTACTCCTACCTAAATTATAAAAAGAATTCCATAAATCATGGTGGGAAGTAATTTCTAGTAAAAATGTCTAATTACCTAAATATGAGGATTGTACTGCATATTTACTTCTACCTATATTTATGCAAAGAATCGCATGAATTATGGAGGAACAATTTAACAAAGTCAAATACTATGTGTATGGATTATAACCAAATTAATCTTTGGATAGTTACGGGAGGTATTCTCCAACTATTTATAAGAAATAAAATTTAATTTAATTTTCAAAGAGATGTGTCTTTTTTAATGAATTTAGTAATACTATAAAAAGAGACAACAATAGACACACATATTTTTCTCTCTCACACGTGGGAAGTGATCTAAGGGAGAGTTTGAAGTTTCTAAGTAGTTGAAATTTTCCAAGTGTAATTACTTAGTGATGTTCTAGAGTTTACTAAAGTAATATCGTTGAAAGTAATTACCACTTGCAAAAAATTGTGCTTCTCTAATTTAACACTAGAAAATCAACATGGTTAGCCATATGACATCGATTATATGATGGATGTGTGTTAGTAGAAGACATATCATTTCAAGGGTCATTGTCTATAGTTGTGCACAAGATAAATTAATCTCCTCTAGGAGATGTTTTTTTGTTGATCTTGTTTCTTGTTCTGGGAATGTCATAGGTAATAGCTCTAAGAAGGAGCCATAATGATAGTTTCAGGAAGAAACATGAAGAAATACTATTCATGCATAGAGTTGTGCACATCCATGTAACAAAGAAGAAGAGGAGGCCAGCACATGCAGAGGGAGTGTTGATATTTTATGTAATTTTGGAAGTTATTCTTAAGTGTTAATGTTTTAGCATCAGGATGACATTCTTTCGGGATTGGTCATGGTAATTTGACTAATGGAGAATGGCCCTGACATATTCTTCTAAAAACATAAG
The DNA here is from genome assembly GCA_032191745.1 of Picea mariana. Classification (NCBI taxonomy): domain Eukaryota; kingdom Viridiplantae; phylum Streptophyta; class Pinopsida; order Pinales; family Pinaceae; genus Picea; species Picea mariana. The sequence goes on along the minus strand of JASDQU010739556.1, from coordinate 103,083 downwards.
ACTCAAAGTGCCTGGCTTTCAACATCTAGAAGGACTGAAATTTTTCCTATGGCACAGATGGAAACCTTATCAGGAAGAATGGTCCTTGTAGTCACAAAACACTTCCTTGAGTACATGACAACTATGGGACACTCATTGTGCAGATTGAAGAAGGATTTATATGTATTAAAGTAGGCACCCAGAGCATGGTGTCGAAAAACTCATCTCAGAGTGTAAAAGAAAAAAAGAAATGGTTGTTGATTTTTAGACGAAATATTTCAGGATGATGCATTACTTTTTGGGTCTCGAGGTATGGCAAAGTCAGGCTGAAATCTTTCTAAATCAAGGGAAGCATACAGTATAAATCTTGAAGAGGTTTGGGATGTTGGATTGCAAGGAAATGACTACACCGATGGTATCAAATCTGAAGTTGTTGCAGGATATGACTTTAGAGACTATGGATGTTACTTTATATAGGTAGATGGTGGGTTCATTGATGAACTTGATGAACACAAGACTAGATATATGTTTTTTTGTGAATACCCTGAGTCAATATATGGAGCATCCCAGGTAGGTTCATTTGGTCATATCAAAACATGTGATGAGGTACCTTAAGGTTTACCACGTAAAAATTTGTGTCTTTTTTTGAATGTGCTTGCCATTATATTATTTCTCATTATTTTCTCTAGATTAATTTTGAGTTGTGTTGATTGAAAATTTGGTCATCTTGATTTTTTGCTCTTTGGAATAATAAAAACAAAAATGACATCAAAAGAACGAGTTTTTTCATTCTCACCATTTTCATGGTGTATCCATCAATATCATCTTCATCATGCATTTTACAGAATCAAAATCCATATCAGTATGCCCAAGATACTCATAATTTTGTCGAGAAGTCAGAAAGAGTGATTGCAAGAAGAACTTTGTAGAATGAAAACTTTTCTAAGTGTTGTGCCCATCTTCCCCTCTCCTCTTCTTCCATGTGCAAATCTTAATCTTTTTCATCTTACATTTCCCCCTTCTTTATCCTCTCTTCTCATACTTAGTCATTTTAACACTTTCCATATCTCCCCCATGTCCATACTTAGTCACTCCATACTTAGCCATTTTCCCTCTCTTATCCCTTTGCTTCTCTTTTAATCTCATACTCGCATATCTTAGATAAACATTTTGTCATTTTCGCATTACTCTCTTATTCCCTCCACTTCTCATAATTAGCCATTTTTCTACCTTTCATTCCTTATTCTCCGCTCCATACTCTTCTCTTACTTAGCCATTTTCCTACTTTTCATTCCTACTCTCCTCTCCATACTTAACATTTTTTCCCTCTTCCACTCTACTCTCCATACTCTATATTCCACACTTAACCATTTTTATCTCTTTTCATTCCATACTCTCATTTCCTTACTTAACCATTTCTACGTTCATATTCCCATTTTATTTTATTTTATTTTCCATTTTATTTTCTATTTCCCTTTCTTATTTTCTTTTTTCCTTTCTTATTTCCTTTTTCGTTTCCATATTCACGTATTTCCTTCTATTATTTATTTTCATATTTCACGTAATTCTTTTCACACTCCTTCCATATTTCACATAACTCTTCCAACACTTAGTCAAATTTTTGAGTTACAGTGGGTCCATGGGTTGGTGATATTTATGACTCCTCCATATAATATGCCCCTTCATCCATCTAAGTGATTCTCAACACTTAGAATTTTTACCACTCTTATTACTAAGTCCAAAAATATTTTTACTACCTCTTACCCCTTCATCTAACTGATTGTCAACAATTAGAATTTTTCACAACTCATTCTTACTAAGTCTTATCGGGATCCATGGTGATTCTTAAGACTACTACCATACCTCTAATCCAAAAGTTCATAACTCAAGATCCAGAAGTTCATTTTGGGAAAACCATACCTCGTTGGAATGTTAATTTGACGAGAAATGTAGTGGAATAGCTTTCAAGAGATGAATTTATCCATAATTCTTCCAAAAATTAAAATATTAGTCAGCGTTCTTTTCATGACTTGCTAAGGAATTTGTTTGGAACCTAAACTTCCTGAAGCTATAAATTGAGATACATAAATCAAAATCTTGCTCAAGAGGAATTGTTGGAAATATGGGATGACGAAGATAACTTATATTGGTTTTGTGTCTGAAAGGTCACTTATCTTTCTCATAAAATAAAAACACAATCCACTTTTTAAAATGCGGTCAACTTGAAAATTTGGAAATAAAAGTTTATTAAATGACTTTTATTAAAGAAGAAATGGGCCCCACTTCAAGGAATGAATTTAAACGACACAAAGTCATTAATGAGACTTGAATGAGGCATTAAATAAAGTTATTTATTGTGAAAAGGAAGAGTGCAAAAACCTCTAGAAGACTAGAAAACCCTAACTACTTCAAGAAAGCACTCGGAGTAGTTTTAAAAAGAGCAGAGCACCATCAGAAAAAGGGTTCAAGCTATTGTTAGAAGATCATAAAAGAAAATATCCAACCATCAATATGAAACCAAGTCTCTAACCAACAAATAAAAATCTACATTCTTCTTCTTCTTCTTCTACACCATTTTTTCTCAAGGCTTTATGCTTGTATTTCTAAATTAAGCATAAGATTGAATTTTTAGTGTTTTTTTTGTATTATTCAAAATATAATTCTTTAAAATATCATGGAGTATTTTACAGCCATATATGTGACTGATAAATGTAAGTCAAGATTGTCTAAATGGTTCATGGAGGTTTAGTCCTTTCATTTGGAAAGCTTCATTTCTGAGCATTAGTAAATTGGTTTGATGAAATGATTTGTATTGTTGAATATCTTTTATGAAAATCCACAGAGAACTACCTCGAGGTGTAATTTCAATGATTTCCTAAACTTTGAGTTTATGAGCACGAGATTCTTGAAGTGCATATATCATGTTCACTTCTATTTTGAATGCAATACTCTTTTAAAGTTCCCTAAAATGATCAAGATCATTTCACTCTTTTTCTTGTGAGAAGATATGGTTGCATCTTCTATTTGCATGCATTTCAGAGGGTTGTAATAATGAAGTTGAGCATATATCTATTTTGATATTGAATCATTTCTTCATCATTTTATTGTTAAGAAGCTTCTTGGTTTATTCAAGAATAAATTTGGTTATCAAGAACCATTCTATATGAAAACCGAAGCAATAAAGACTTGGGCTTTGTTGTTTAACATTCTCCCATTTGACAGTCAAGTCCAAGAACATCAACCTATATCTTTCATATTATAACAGAGGAGTACCACCTCTATAAAAACACGAGGGTATTTCATCTTCGTGAGGTTGTTGTTTGGATTGTGAATGATATAAACATCAACAAGTTCTAGTTTATATATATTCCACACTCCCAACCCAACAGAAAATAGTATAAATCCATTTAAAAATTGAGAGACTTTATGATTGTAATGTGCAATTTCAAAAAATGATTTCATGATTCTATCAATTTATTTATTGATAGTATTTACTAATTTTTAAATGAAAATTACTAAAATCACAAAATAAACATTAAGTGTTGCCATTTTTTATTGTAACAGTGATGTACAATCCTATCAAATAATGTCAATATCATAGCAATGAAAATATTATTTACTTAATTTCAGAATAAAAAATGTTAAAAATACATTAGATGTTAAATTCACTACAATCGGGATATACAATCTTAATAAACAAATTCACAGTTATAGAAGTTAAAGATAATATTTTAATAAATATATATATATATATATATATATATATATATATATATATATATATATATTAATTTTGATATGAGTTTAAAATTCAATTGTTTATCTTTTAAGCTTAAACATTCATTGTGTATCTCCATGAATAAGAAATCTACTTACACATACATAAGCAACACACTCTCACACACATAGGATATGTAATCACACTTATATGGAACCACTCACATATATAAGTGATGGATTGACACATTCATCCTCCTAATCATTGTTTATGTGTGGAATTGTCATGCACGCACATCAATGGCATAGCCATGCCTTAAAGTGACACAAGTTTGTACATAAGAAACAACACACTCACACATAAGAAATGACACATCCACACACATAAACAACATTCTCTCTCACACACACAGTGATGCGCTTTCTTACAATGCATGTATGTGAGTATCTATTATGTGTGTGAGTACATGGCTTAGGTGTGAATGAATCATGTGTGTAGGTGTGTAGGATAGGTGTATGAATTGATTCCTATATGTATGGATGTGTTTTTTGTGTGTGAGTGCAATGCTCATGTGGGTGTGTGGGTAGTTGCTTAAGTTAGTCATATCACTTATATTATGTGTGTCACTTATGTATGTTAATGTGTCATTTTATGATTCTGACACTTTTCTATGATTTTAATACTTTTGTGTCAATGAGTCACTTATGTGTCTAAATGTGTCACTTGTGTGTGTGAACTCATTACTTACATGTGTGAGTTCATCACTTATACAAGTGGCATATGTCCATGGGTTAGGTGCATAGGTTATCTATGCACAAGTGTATCCCAATATCATAGACAATGTACTATTTACAAAATGCAAAAATGTAGAAAAATTGTTCAGACTATTTAAATATAAAAAACACCTCAACTTATACTTTCTCTTTGTGGATTCCTATGGGTTTGAGTCCATTACAAAAAATCATTGCAAATCTGATCCATAAAATAGTAGGTATATGGTCCCTCCTCATCAACATGGATATTCATTTTTTCTTTTAACTTGCAAAAATTAGTTACTTTTGAAACTCTATTAATGCTAGATTTCTACGATATCATGTGAATGCTTGTGATTGCTAGTAGAGATGTTTAAAGATTGTTTGTAAATTTTTTTAATGAAAATTATGTGAGGAAAATTACAATAGTAAACAAACAAAAGCAATCGGTGATCCGGATTATTTTCGGAATGAAATGAAAGCAGAGATGTTACAATGAAATACACATAAAAATTTCCAGAAATTGATTTCTATTAATGAAATAAATGTACAAAGACTGTAAAAATAAAGAGTGCAAGACTCGCTAGAATGGTGGCAGCTTTATCTCTGAGGAGACATTTAACGACTACGCTCATTCGCAAGAAGATGACTACAATGAGGCTCTGAAGGCGTTTTTATGATAAACATAAATGCCAAAACCTTAGACATCCAAAAACCTAACACTAGGAGATGAAGTGCCAAAAGTCATGTGGGCCCCGTTGGGGTAAGTTAGTACATTAACATCCTGGGGTTGTAACTTTTGCACACAATATTTTTTTTAGGTGTGTGATAGCCCATTTGAAAGGTCTTTTCGAGAACTACACATTATGCCATCAAAATATAGCTATATCTATAGTTTGATTGTGGAAAGACAAGAAAACACTGTTTAGTTCCCCAAAATGGCCCTGGAAGTACAAAAAGATGTACTGACATGAAAAATTCTAAAATAATCCAGTTGGAATAAGTGGGCAGCCACCAATATCCACCTGGATGTTGTATAATGATTTAGGGTAGCCTCGTAATTGCAAAATCCACAATTACGAATAAATCTCACCATTACAGAGAAACATGTTGAACTAAAGACTGTCAAGATGAACCAATTGGAATTTGGAATAGGAGGGTGGCCACCAATATCCACCTGGATCAATCCTCCCCCCTTAGGAAGCAATGGTCTCCATTGCGTTGAGTGCATTGGGAAGAGTGTAATGATCCCAAGCCAAATTCTTTCTTGAAATCACTAACTACTACTAATTTATACAAGATTCATCAACACATGGAGATCACAATATATTCAAGATGTAGAAGCACAAGCAAAGATCTGACCTTTTTATTATGAGCAATGTAAGATCAATACAATAGATGGCCGATCTGGCA